>JANZLD010000007.1:828106-838467 GCA_026413575.1 Erythroxylum carthagenense
GTGCTTGCTTGTGTTCATATTATGTGCATTTTCTCTTGCCATTTTTATCAAACTACAAAACAATCTTTTGTTTTCAACTCAACTTTTTGCCTTTGCTCCTCATCTTCAAATTGGTTTTACTAACAATATACATTCCTGGAAGCTGAAATTTTTTGCCTTGCAGTTGGCTCTAGAGCGGCATGGCTTGTTATTATTAGAAAAGGAGATGCTTATGTATCTGGGCAGAATAGGTACAGAGTTAGTGGCACAAGCGATTTGATGCGGAGTAAGCAGACTATCCTATGACAAAACGGCAACACAAAAGGGCAACAAACCAAATACAATTGTCCTGCAACATCCTAAAGCTACCCAATCATAATCCTTGCTCCCTCTTTATATCTCTCCCTCTCTCGTCTAGCTTTGGACTTGAAACTCTTAACTCGGCAAGAACTTGATACCAGAGACTCTGATTGATGTGAGGTTGGAGTTTTATAATCTCTTCTAAGCTCTATTATCCCTCCTGCAATGGTGTTCTGTAAAGCCTGCGCTAGAGATGTTCCCGGATTTCGAGACGGTGACGGCCTCTTGTATGTCTTTTATTTCGTTTTGTTTGGTTATCACAGATTCATCTCTCTGTGCTTTTATTGTAAGTCAATTTTGGTGTGATTTTGGGGTTGTGAAGGTCATGTAGCAGATGTGGTAAAGTTCTTAAGTTTGATAATTTCTCGACGGAGGTTACATTCGTGAAGAATGCATCAGGCCTGGTATGTTGTTGTCTCTTTTTCGCTATTTTATATTGCACAGTATAAAGGGTTATCTTTGTGCATAAAATTTGGTTGTGTGTAAGTTGAGCTTAAATACTTGCTTCAAAGTTGCTTCTGTTCTTGAGAAAATAGCTTATCATTTGCTTGTACGATATTGTAGAGCTCAATGTTTGCCACTCTCCTGCTATCAATAGGCACTTAAGAATTGTTGTGGAAAGACGAGAAAGTATTAGATTTAACTTCCTTGTGACACCAAAGTTCATATGGGTATAGAGAAACATCAGTTTGATTTAGTCAATCTAATTTGGAACTAAATATATCCAAGAGGAGTTCTTTGTTTGTACTCATGCTATCCCTAGATTTTTTTTTCCCCTTCAAGCCCTCTTTCACGTATCTTCCCATTATTTTGTAGAGCCAAATATCAGGAAGCTTTGTAAAGAGTGTTGAAGTCGAAAACTTGTCACGACAAAGATTATATGACAAAGGTATGCTTATTTGTGCTTATAATGATTTGGACTACAATTCATACAATGGTATTTCACTTATGTTGCTGAATGAAGTTCGGGAATTTAGTTATGTTGAGCAAGTTATATTTCCTTTAGGATCCTCCAATGTGGTAATAAAAAAAAATCTTTTTGACTATGTGATATTCCATTAAATATATCAAATGTGATTTCTTTTGTTGGCGTTAAAGGCATCCAAGCGGCAATAAAGTAGGAGTTTATAGATTGAAGAGTTATTAATACAATTTTTCGAACTTTGAAAGACTTATGTGCATGTGGATATCCTGTGTGATAAGTGATTATGCAAATATAACTCAAATCACACATTTAAACAATGTAGTAAAGAAAAATGATGGAGGAGTAAAGGGAAGGGATATTAAAATGTGATTTTGTAGTAGTTTGATTTCCTTTATAAGCCTGTGTCCACTCCCTAAGCACCTTGGCTCTTCAATTGGGGTGAAAAAGTCTTTTTACAACACCAAAGCATCTTACTTTCTCTTGGATGAAGCATAACCTTTATAACTTCTTCAATAGGTGAAGATAAACTTGCACAACAAGTATACTGCCCGTAACCAAACTCTTTTTTGATAACAGAACAATTTATTAGCAGTTCACTCAATTTATCACAGTGAAGCAGAAATTAGTTTCTTGGACCCCAACTTTCTCCATGTTTTTCTTCTTCCCAAGAAGTCTTTTATAATCCTATGGTCTAAACTAGTTGTTGGCGACAAGATATGGTCGTTGGAGTCTCAAAATGGAAGTTATCATTATTTGATGATCTATTGCGAGAAGCATATTGCAGTCAGCCAGAAAAAGGTGGCTAGCTGCGTAATCATGCAAACAACTTTTCCAAACTTCAATGATCTTCAAACATCTTCCAACCCTTTTTAGTTTGACATTTTTCATGTTCTAGCAAGACAATGTCCATATTGAGAAGGGGAGAAATATGTTCCAATTCAATAATGATGAAAGATATTTGTAAATGTAATTAAGTGTTTTCCTTTTCATTGCTTTGTTTCTATGAAGTACTCCTAACTAAGGAATTTTCTTCTTTCCTTACCATTGAATATTTTTAACCATACTAAAGAGTCAATAAATATTCTCTTTCGCTTCACATCTTTAACTTGGACACTACCCATCATTTTGATGAACCAATTCAATAATATTTTATGGTTCTTGCCATTTCCATTTCCAATTTTAGTGGACATGTTCATGATTATTTATATTTGGAAAACTATTTTGCCTAAGAATATCTTACTTCTAAGTAGTTTTTTATTTCATTTTTTGGATATATTGATTAATCTCTTCATTGCTTTCTCCCTTAGTTGGTGTCTTGCTTACTGCCTTTTCTTCCAAAACAAGTAAGCATGTAAATTACATTTTGAGCCGAACATTATTTGACGGATGTCTTCTTCATTTTATACGAATTAGAAAAAGTTCACCATGGCTTTTTGTAGCCAAAAAAGCATTAGTTCTTTTTACTTCTTAGTAATTAATTAGTGTTTTGTAGTAGTCATAGTCTCTTTCATGTTTCATAACATCAGTAAGTAACAGACCCCTGGTTAATGCTTGGTGGTGAGAGCTTTCTGAATTTTTTGAAGTTTTGCAATTGCACAGTTTGACCTTGCAATAATATACTGGATGGTGGTAGAACTTTAACTTCAAACTTTGTTAAATGGGTGTTTAAAATTCTTATTTTTTGATATTGCAGCTTATGATGATTTAATTTACTTGAAGAATGGTTTAGGCATGGGTGAAAACGTCGCTATAGTTAATCAAGCTATGGAGTATTATCGAGTATGTTCTTCAACACTTAGCTTCATTTCCATGTACATGTTGTTCAACCAAATTCTCATATATATATATATATATTAATATTATCTTTTAAAAGATAGCTGTTGAGAGAAATTTCACCAGAGGGCGCAGGACAGATCAGGTCCAGGCTGCATGTCTTTATATTGCTTGTCGGTAAGGAATCCACTTTTTAACTCCAATTCTTTTGTTCTCCTAATGTTACAACAATTTGCTGGAGTGTGAATTGTTATGTACGACAGAGTGGTTACAACATATATGCCATGAAGAGATAGAAAGAGAAAGGGTATTGCGAGAGAAATGAAGGATGGTTTTCCATATATTATATTCTAGTTGTCGCTTCTTAAAGCAACATAGGCCTCTAAGACCTTACAGGAAATCATGCGTAGCCCATATAGCTGGTGGCTACATCGGCTTAGGGAATTAAAAGAACTTATACTAAATGACCTTGTTTGTTCCTTGCATGGATTTTGTCTTTGCATGATTTTCTTCATAGTTCACATAACAATGTTCCCCTCTCTTGGAACCTTGTCCACAAGGTCGGCGTTTGGGTATCTTTGATGGAGCTCGTAAAGGGATTCCCATGTTGTGTCCTTCTCTGACCGTACAACCCATTGACCCAATACTTGGGTCAAAGGCCGATTGTGATGATTCACAATTCGACAATCTAAAATAGCTTTAGGCTGCTTATCCACTAGATGAACCACAATAGGTAATTAAGTGGAGATGGGTAGTCCTTAGGATGGAGATGGGCAGTCCTTAGGAAACATACTTCTTTAATTGAGAAACATGGAATGTGGAGTGAATGTTGACTTCTATTGGCAACTTTAGTCAATAGGCTACTGCTCCAATTTGCTCCTCCACTAGGTGTGGCCTGTAGAACAAGGGAGAGAGTTTTTGACAACTCTTCCTTTGCAATGAATGCTGATGATAAGGTTGTAATTTTGGGAATACGATATCTCCCACCTTGAATTCCGTTCTTGTACTTTTCTTTTCTACCTATTGCTTCATACGCTTCTGAGCCTACCGCATGTGAAACTTGGCAAATGCTAGGGTTGCTTCCAACCTTGCTTAATTGTCAACTACCAGGTTCTTGGAGTCATTCGCCAGATATGGGACGTATACGGGAGGAGGTTACCCATACAACAGTTTCAGTGGCACGGAGTAGGTAGCCTTATGGAATGTGGTGTTGTACCACCATTATGCCAAAGTGATCCACTCAGCCGATCTTGCAAGAGCGTCGCTGCTAAAGCATCGAAGGTAGGTCTCCAAGGTGCGGTTAACCTCTTTGGCTTGTCCGTTCGTCTTTAGGTGATATGCTTTGGAAATCAAAGATCGATCCTTTGTAACCTGAAGAACTCCCTCCAAAACTTGCTTAAAAAAATGGGATCTTAGTCACTCGTGATCCATTTGAGTGTGCCAAGTAATTTGAAGATGTGATCCAAGAATAACCCCGCTATGTCTGTTGTGGTTGTTGGATGCTTGATGGGGATGAAGTGGTCGTACTTACAAAAGCGATCGATGACCACCATGATTCCTTGTTTCCACGTGAGGGTGTAATGACCACCATGATTCCTTGTTTCCACGTGAGGGTGTAAGTCCTATAAAATCCATAACACACATCCTTCCGGAATTGATTGCGGTTGTAACTTCCCTGAATATTGCACATTCTCGTCTTTATTCCTTTAACAAAAGATACAATTCTTGATATAGTTTCGTACATCTCTTCTCATTCCCTTCCAGTGGAAAATATTTTGTAGTCTTTTTGTTGTTGTAGTCACTTCGGAATGCCCCCTAAGAGGATCATCATGGCTCATTAAAATTAATTTCCGACGCAGTTCCTTGTTGAACTCAACTACCACCCTTCTCCTCCATCACAATAAATCTTCCCTCCATTCATAGCTGCTAGAGTTCAAGGTCCCTTTCTCAGCTAGTTGGATTATATTCATAATTGTTTTGTCCTTCCACCAACTATTTTGGATTTCCTCCTAGAGTCCTATGTGCACCTGTGAAACAGAAAGAGCAAGTAATTCAGTACTATTTATGTGGGATAGTGCATCGACCGCTTGGTTCTCTTTCCCGTTACAGTACACTACTTGGAAATCATAACCGAAAAGCTTCAGAAGCTGTGGTTGTTGGAAGGGTGTTTTGATACTCTGTACAACGTTACTTTTGACTCCCAAGTACAATTTCTTCTTTTCTGAATTCGTTGTCAGCGTGCATCTCAAGTGGTAAACAGATGACTTCATTTGACGTTGCTTGCTAGGGTTGAATTTTAATGCTAGATATTGTCAATAAGTCTATTTGTGAATGCGAAAGAATCATCTTGAACATAGTAATCAACACCCATGGTTTCTGGCATACTAACGTTGCTCAGATTGACCTCCCTGTGAGATGCTGATGATTACTTCTTGATATGGTCAGGCTTAATTCAACAACTTGATTTTATGTTCTTTAATTTTTCTTCTGTGCAGGGAGAATAGAAGACCATACCTTCTTATTGATTTTTCCAATTATTTGAGAATAAATATGTAAGAAACCTCTCTTTTAACGATAGTTCCTACTTTTCTGTTGTTTTGGTAGCCACTAGTGATTTAGGATGAATAAAGGTCATTCTGAAGTTTTGATAAAACAATATTTGTAAAATTTAAAATTGCTGGAAGTTTTTACTTGTGCTGGAATCTAGGTTTTTAAAGCCTGGAATTTATAAAGTAAAGAATTTCTAAGAAGGATAGATTAGGAATCATTCCTAGGGTTTGTCTCAAGAACCAGGAATCACTGGTAGTGTTGAAACAATAAAAAAAATATTGGACACATTTCAATAAGTTTCTAAAACTCACGGTTATAGTTTAGAAATCACTCCTAATTGTCCAAGTATCACTCTTAAGGAAAGAAAGCTTCACAAATGAAACATCAATCTTCTATGTCCCTTAAAGCATTGAAATCCAAACATTTTTATATAGTCAAACTCTTTGAACCCTAATCTTAATGGAATTAAAATTCTACCTAAATTTCCAACATAAAAATAGAATCCTACCTCAAATAAGGATCTTATATTATCTTAATAGACTTAAAGGAACTAATGAAGATAAGCTAAAATATAAAATTTCCTTTAATAAGGAAGATTAATAAGAAACTAAAATTAATTTTTATTCTTCATCAACCAGCTTTTTTATGGATGTTTCAATTTAACTTGTATCAAAATTATTTGCAGCTATGTACTAGGTGCTGTATTTTTGCAGCTCTGCAAAGTATTGAATCTTACCGAGCACCCCATTTGTCAGAAACTTCTTGATCCATCCATTTTTATTCATAAGTATACAGCTTGTAAGTATCTGTTTGAGAAATCAATTTTCGGTAGCAGCTTATACTTTTATTTTGAGATTCTTTGCTGTTTGATTTGCTTTATAAAACAATTTGACGTCTATCCAGTGCAGTGATAAATTGTTATTTTATATTTTCCTTGTTAACTTATTCAAGCAATCCATTGTCCGTTAACCTATGTACGAGGCTTGGGCTAAATTAACATATCATCACTATGTTTAAGAAGAGAATGCAATGAGCACTACTTTTGTAGGTTTAGCAGGAGAAAAAAATAAGGATATTTCTGAATTGGCGTTGACAATTATAGCTAGCATGAATCGTGATTGGATGCAGGTTTGGCTTTTGTTTCCTTTATATTTGGTATCTGTCAGTGGTGTATTTAACGTTTTAAAGTTTGACCTCAATTTTTTTACAGACAGGAAGAAGGCCTAGTGGGTTATGGGGTGCAGCCTTATATATAGCTGCACTGTCACATGGTCTGAACTGCTCCAAATCCGACATTGTAAGTCATTTGTGCATTGTTGGTGATCTGAAGTTCTCAAGTAGACAGTTGGAACAAGTAAATGCTATGTATGCATTAATCAATTTCAATTTCAGTAACCAGTTACACTAATTGACCTCCTAGATTGTTTGACATTACTACTTGACTGCTGCAAATGTGTTATGTGGCATTTCATGAGATCAGTGTGAAATCAAAGTCACACTAATATGTCTCGGAGATTAAGACTAGTAAGACAAAGGAATTATAATTTTGCGCGAATATATTCTTAATATACTTATTTTCATCTCTGTAACATCATCTTTTAGGCTATTTTATTTTCATCTCTGCAACATCATCTTTTAGGCTATTTTTATCTCTGTTACATCATCTTATAGGCAATTAAAGTAGGTAGTACAAGATTTGCATTTGGTGGATGGTCACATTGATTTTGGCCAAGGGTCATCAATGGTTCTGGCCATGGGCTTGTTACTATGATGGTTTTTGGTTGTAAACTATCTTTTATAGCCTTGCAATACATATTAGTTAAAATGATGGCTGATAAGCATTAATTATTGGCTTGTAAGATGATTTCAAGCAGCACTCAAATGATTTTTGTTACCAACTGTTTCTGTTATTTCTTGATGACTCATGATAATTGCTGCAAAGTTATGTTACATTCCAAATTGATTTATTGTCAAATTTTTGTGAACTGTGCCATCACAATTCTTCTTCATAGCGTCATTAATTTATGCTTTCTCTAAATTCATCATAGATTTAGTTTTTGCAGTTTATGATATTATTCTTCGTGCTGGTTATGTGACGGATACTTTTCCTGTCATAGCTAAGAATGGTACACGTTTGTGAAGCAACACTGACAAAGCGATTGGTTGAGTTTGAGAATACGGAATCTGGAAGCTTGACGGTATGTTTCTTGAAAGTATATGCAACGGAAAGCATTGTCATGTGATCGCTCAAAATGGAATATGTCATATTTACATTTTTGTATGTATATTACTGATTGAACAACGGTCGAAGTGCAATATCTAAATTTGTTATATCTAATTCTAGTATATCCTAATTATTTATTATTAAAATTTTTGGTTTTTATTTCTAGTTATTTATTTAATTTAGATTTATTTATTTTTGTTATTTATATCTATTATTTAACCTATTATTTATTTTTTTGAAATGTAACCTATTATGTATTTTTATCTATATCTAGTTCGGTTTAGATTGATAAATTAAAAAAACTTAGATTTAGAAAGTCTAATATGATTCTAATACTATAATTCTAAATATACATTCTTATAATGGATAATGATTAAGTCATGAATATAGATCTTTGTGTTCAGCAAGTAGGTTCACAAACAGAAACACATTGTTTATGGCCATGAACGTGACCATTTCCTCATAGAATCTTCCAATTTTTAACAAATTTATGTGATTTGCAAAGTGAGATCAAAGCATAGTGCACTTGGATGAAGGGAATTTACTTCATTCTGTGTTCCAAGTTGAGGTGTACCTGCTCACAATTTGATATGTGACGAGACACTGGAGGAAGGAATTTGTAGATCTTGTTGATATGTAATCTTTTGATGAACTCTCCAACTCAAAGGGTTTTGTTTGTAATGTCTTTCCTCAACAAAATTGTGCACCTAAGCATCTTTTGTTGGTTTTTAGCCATTAAAATGTGTGCTGATTATGTTCGGATTTGAACTGCAGCTGTTGGATCATAGAGTCTGGATATTTTCTAAGAATAACACATCTCATTTTTAACTATTGAATATGACTGAATTTGTTCTAATGTAATTTAATGCATCTCATTTGGATGAGACGACCGGTGACTACTGGGATGTTACATATTTATAGTTGTTACCTTCAAAGAGCATAATCATCAGCACCCAATTCATTAGTTACTGTACATATTATGGAAGTCAAATTGTTGTGATTATAGTTCTTGGTTATGTTTCTGCACTTTCTACAAAATGTTTGCGGAAGTTTTAGTTAAGAGAATGTGGTTTAATGTATCTCTAACCCCTAAGTTCTCATAGAGGCTGTAAATGTGGAAAGCATGCTAGTGGGATTCAGAAAATTGTGGTTGTTGGTGGTGTTTGTATCATTCCTTGAATTTGTGAAGGAAGTATTTGCATGTTAATCTTCGAAGTATGTGAACATTTTTTCATCTTACTGGTGATCTGATCTTATTTCTATTTTCATTTTTTCACTTGGACAATGTCCTTCAATTCTATTTTACAAAAATTCTTGTGCGTTAGCATTTATTTATTTATTTTTCCTCTGTGGCAATTAGATCGAGGAACTAAATGCAAAGGCAGAAGAACTTAAAGATTATGCAACAGAACAACCAAATATTGGGCTGAATGGAGCGAACTCAAAAGGATTACTTTGTCAGCACAAGGGTACTAATAAACCTCCTTTTGGATTTGGACTTTGTAAAGATTGTTATGCATACGTGAGTTCTCATCCTTTTGGCGACATGCTTCTGGTGTCCTACCCTAATTTCTTGTTGTTCATTATGTGGTTTATACATAAGCATGTGCCTTGTTGTTTAATTTTGAATGGTTTGAAGTATTGTTAATGATCCTGTTGCATTGCAGTTCATAGGATTTGAAGGGGGATCAGATCCTCCAGCTTTCCAAGTTGCTGAGAGGCAAAGAATGGAAGCTGAGAAGCAAAGAATGGAAAATTCATCAAGTACTGATAAGGCTGATCACTCAGATTTGGTTGGTACAAATTTCATAAGCCAAAAATTTTCAACTTTAACATACTTCTTTTGCTTGCTATTTTGGTTTTCTTGTCAACTTTTTAGGTTATGATTTCCTTATTGTGGAAGAATCTCACTTGTAAGACATTTCTTGTAGGAAGTCAATGTGGAAATATTTTGCTTTGGGTGCATGATTCTGTTCTTATTTGCTGTCACTTGACTTCAAAAGATTTCTATGCCTATCTCTGAACAATCACTTGTTTGGTTGTTGGCATAGTACAGACTGAGGCATTTCTAGATAGAATCTGTCCTTTACCTCAAAACAAAAAATTTGGCCCAAAACAATTCATGTCATTGCTTGATAAAATTTTGTCAAGTTTGAAACTCTTGTCTCACAGTATGAGTTGCCCAGTAGCCTGTTTAGTTGATCTACCATCCTCTTTAGTTCGTTTTTATAAGATTGCATTTGGGAGAGTACTAATTTAGTAAATAAGAAGTTAAAATTTAGTAAATTTTCTTTCAGAAGTAGCCTTCGAGAGTGTGCATGGATGGTGCTTGATTTTGACCCCACTGAAATATTTATGGATAAACAAGATATTTCGCTCATAAAATGAAAGAATAACAAACTACTCTTTGTTTAGTACAACAAATGAAATATGTTAGAATAAAAAAATGAAACAATTTGATTATAGTATTGTTTTACTTTAATAACTCAAGCATTTTGCTCTAAGTAAAAAGGAAATCATATCTTATTATAGCTTCTGAAAATCTAATGT
>JANZLD010000007.1:838567-852231 GCA_026413575.1 Erythroxylum carthagenense
TTACTTTAATAACTCAAGCATTTTGCTCTAAGTAAAAAGGAAATCATATCTTATTATAGCTTCTGAAAATCTAATGTTGTCAACCCAATATTATCTTTTTCTCGAAACATTATCTAATAGTATAAATCGTATGTTTTCTTTATCTGTGTAATTTTTAAAGGTCTACAACATATAAGAAGTTCACAATCCTTAAGACACTCATCTAATTTCTCTCATTGAGGACACAAGATCTAGGAATTTGATATCATTTTAGTAAAGAAAAAAAATTCATTCATTTAATTGTTGTTTAGTTTATATGTAGATAATTTTATTTATATTATGTTTCATTTTATTTTAATTCTTTTAAAGTTGATGGCATCCACTGGGAATATTTGCAGCCTCCGCCACTCTGAGAGTGTTCTGTTTGGGAGGACTTATGGATGTATGAGAGGACTTTTTGGAGAGTGTTAATCCTTGTTCTTGGGATTACTTTCTTGGCATTATCATTGCTGTTATATTTCCTGTAGATGTAGTGAGAAAGGTCGTTCTGGGAAATCAGGATTGGAAACCAATTTCTTTATGCCAAAATTACATGAATGATTGTTAAATGCTGCCTTACTTATCATGTTTAAAAAGTTTATGTTATATTCTTTCCATGCTATAATTTGATATAACCCAACTTGTTAAGGATAAAACTCCATAGCAGCACTATATATTGACAGAAATCAGTACCAATGGAAGATGTTCTGAACACAATGAAGTCATAACCAACTAACAAAAACTGTCTATCAAATTAAGCAAATCTGACAGAAATTATGAAAACGATCTAATTTGTTTAGTTTCCAAATTTAACCGAATGTTTTGAATGAGTTATTTAAACTTCCATCTTCTATCTTAATGAAATATTTAGACTTCCACATTCTATCTTGTGGCTCATTTACTTGTTACTTGTATAGTTTGAAAAACATCCAAGCGAACAATTTGTGAACAAAAATAAAAAACAGCAATCAACAGTGCCTGAAAATGTTGGTAAGTCATGTTTTATCTTTGCAAAGCTATATTTCTTCTTTGTATTTACTATAGTCTGTTGATACAAGATGTGTACTTTGAACCTAATGTTTCAGGTGCTGATGCTTCCAATGGTGGTAGTTCTGATGAACACAGACTTGATGACACAAGTTCTATAGATCATGATGAATCAGACAACTTTTCTGATATTGATGATGCTGAGGTAAAGAGCTAAATATTGTTTAGAGGAATTTCTGTCATTGTAGTGGCTACACTTGCCTAACCAAAGTCTGATCCTCAGACTTTGCACCAGTTTGCAGTCCATCTTTGACAATTTCAATCTTTGGTGCTTTTTAAAATGTAAAGAATACTCGTAAGCTCCATATTTAAACATTAAATTTATTCATTGCGGTAACTGTTTTTCTCCATTGTTCCTCTCTCTCTCCCCCTCTCTCTGCCCCCCATCAACTAACACAAAAGGACCACTGAGGACTTGTAGTAAAAAACCAAAATGTAATCTTTCTCTCATCTCACGAGAGTTCTTTTGAAATTGTGGGTTCCTCTCATACGTGATTACTTCTGTTCTCTTCCTCTCCTATATTAACATTGCTAAGAAAATGAAAGTGTTAACTTTTGAGGTTCTAATAATGCTTCCTTATCTAGTGCAGCGCATACTGATGTGGTGCTTTTAAACCCTGCTGTTCAGATTACTGTTGCCTGGCACATTGTGATCAGCATGTTTGGTTTTATATTTTGTATTAATGGCATCATGTGACACTCAGGACTCTTTTTTTGTAGGTTGATGGCTACCTTCATAATGAGGAAGAAAAGCAGTACAAGAAAATCATATGGGAAGAAATGAATCGAGAGTATCTTGAGGTGATAAACTTCAAGATTTAACTCGTATTATTTGTTCGTATCATTAGGTTCTTTCCTTGAACTTCAGTCAGAACTTTACCAACACCTTTGTAAGACCCCCTTCTTTCATATTACCATGAAGGGAACATAAGAAAATAAAAATATTAGCATTCTTTTGGTATAAAATAATGTAGTGTAAGAATAACTTGAGTTTGCAATCAGTTTATTTGTGTAACCCACATACTTTCGTGTAATTGTTTTTTTTTCTTTTTATCTTTTGATGTTTATACATGATTTATGATGTCTGTGATCTAGAGAAGATTCAACTATGATGTTTTTTGAGGTTTTGGATAAGTTAACTACAATTTATGATGTCTGTGATCTTAACTACAATCATAAACTACAAATAGTCACAATGTAATTGTACTTTCCTGTAATTTAACTACAATTTCTTTTAATCTTGTGTGTAAGAGATTGTAGTTAATATCTGGCTCTTCAACATTGTGACTATTTGCAGGAACAGGCAGCTAAAGAGGCCGCTGCTGCAGCTGCTAAGGAAGCTTGGGAGGCAAATTTCCAGAATTGTCCCGAGGATTTGAAAGCTGCCAGGGAGCTTGATGCAGCTGTCGCGGCAGCTGTAGCAAAAAATAAAAAGGTAATTTTGGGATTCCTACTACTATGCATTTAGCTTTTGTTTTTTTAGTAGATATGGTTTGATTTCAATTTCTTGTAAAATGTGTCTTTATCTTTTCACTGCAATAGCTAGATATGCCCCTTACATTATGTTGCTTAACTGATTGTTATCGGCACTTGACTACTTATATTCACAAAATAATACTATTAATTGGATTAGTTTGGTGAAATATGTATAATTCTTACTACAAATTTCAACCGAACTACATGAAGGTTTGTGCAATGCAATGACTGATCTAGGAGAAGTGAAGATTCTACTCTAAGAACTTGTTTAAAATCATGTCTAAATGTAAAATCCTAGTACACCCATTTGATTTAAGATAATTATAGCATTGTCATATAAGCTGAAGCTAATGTAGGACATGTAGAAGAGATATTAAACTAGTAGCTAGAATCCATGAAACTTTTGAAATTTTAGTTTTAGTTTTGAGATTTCAGCATAGGTTGTTGGAATTTCATGGAATAGCTAGAATTTTAAGATTTAGTTGCTGGAAATTTAGACTAGAAGTGTTAGAACTTTTCTGAGGTAAAAAAGCAATTAAGGGTAGTAATATGATCTCACCTCCCTTGCTAAACTATACGAGGAAAAAGTGAAAAGCACGATTAACATCATCAATAAGCATTATCTAAATGCTACTGGAGAAGATTTTAACTACATTCTTTATCTCCTAATTTCTAAGAACTTATCCTGGGAATAAGTACTTACCCTTTATCTACTGCCTTTTAGGAATTTAGTTAGGTTTATTATCAAATATTAGTTACGGATAGCTATCAAGCCTTGTAGGCATTGTATTGGGTAGAGATATCTGAAATGATAAATTGAATTTCAAATTGGAGATTTTCTTCTCGAATTGGAACATTATGACTATTAAATATTCCCATGTTCACTCAATTTACATTCTATTCACTTTTAAAATCTTGCTTCTATCAATTTGGTAATAGAGCAGCTCAATCCATAATGGTTTTTACATGTTCTTCTGCCACCAACACAAAATGCAAAACCACTGTTGCCACCCTTCCAACTCACAAAACACCACCCCACGACCCCCATCACCAATTGTTGACCCATAACAATACAACTCACTTCCATTGCACTGTAACTTGAAGCTGTAGATACATTAGTAGTAGAAATGGCAGCATTTAAGACCATTGCCAGTGGTGCTCTGCCAATCGAATCCATTCTAGTGCAAGCAACGAGGGCAAGGCAAAGGATCTGTCCTAAAGCTTTTGGAACCGTGACGATCTATTTGGTTAAAAGTCAAAGAAGGGGAGGCTGATAGTTTGTGGTTGTGGAGTCCGACTCTGTGTCTACACACAAAGATGGAATTTTCGAGATTTGAAGGTAAATATTTTTGCTACTACCAAACACTAGAAGAACTTATTGTTAATAATGCTCGAAGTAGGTGTACATTTTGGTCGTGGTATTGTAGCTATATACCTTCAAGGAGACACACTGGATTTATTTTCATGGCTCAACAATTAACGAACTCGTGTATTTGGATGAACTCGTTAAGGCGCTATAGGATAATTATGGTCCAATTGAGTTTTAGAATCGAGATGAATACTTATGTAGTATATGCCAAAACTTGACAACTTTGGAATACCTTTAATTGTTCGCGAATTGATCAACCAGAGTAAACGAATTGGCCAAATCCCTACTTATGGGGTGTTTTCTCCATAGCTTAAGTGAGGATATTAAAATAGATGTACAGATTCACAAGTCGCACGCTGTGTATGAAGCCATGAATGGTCATGCAATCTGAGTCTAAATTAGGCCCAATTTGCATGCCCAAGAGACCTAATTGGCCCATTTGACTCTTGACAATCACGTGTACCCTTTCATCAAGCACCCACTCAGCTGCCCACTCCAATCCATGTAGCCTATGGGATGCTGAATGTCAAAATCAGATTGCTAAAGGTTTGTGCTTTTGGTATAATGAGAAATTTGCTCTTGATCACCAAAGCAAAATAGATGCTTTTGTCTCTTGGGGCTCACAAATAGTGACAACAGAGATGGTAGAGAAGACGCCAGCCACGAAGACAATCCTAATGGTAATGCACAAGTTGACATTGTTGAAAGTAGTTTCAATGTGATTTTGGGAAAGTTAGCTAGTACCACCATGAAGCTCCAAGGAATTCTCCATAGTTGGGAAGTCCTCATACTTGTGGACAGTAGCTCAGCTCACAATTTCATGGCTGAGACTATCTTCGAAGACCTCAAACTACCAATGTAGTTTATTCCTTCCTTTGGAGCCAAATGGGAAATAGGGATATGATTAGCTGCAATCAAAGTTGCTAGAATATTGACGTACAATTGGGAGGTTTGAAACTAATACAAAATTATTTTCCATTCTTCCCATTCTTAACACAATTCAAGCTATTTGGAATTAGATGTTTCTGATTTTGAATTTGAATGGCCGAAAGTATAAGTTGTCGGTAGGGATGACAATGGGTATATCTCAGGCTTGGGCGTGACTTGAGCCCAATGCACCCAAAGAGATTGGGTTTGCCTGGCTGAATTTACTATTTTTTAAAAAAATTTCAAAAAGTGACATTGTTTTGTCACTCTTGGTTGCCTGGGCCTGACCAGTCGGGCTTAGATACCAGGACCCGTGTTTTGATCAACCTAGGCCTGATATGCACTTCGGGTTGGGCCCGGGCACAATTTCCATGCCTTGTTACAAGGGGTCCCTCAACGTGACATTCTAATGTTTGGTAAAAGAGAATTATAGCTTAGGTATTCCTCATATTTAGAATTTTGAAATTCAAGCTTTACTTCACAAATTTAAATTTTTTTTTTCCTAATTCTATGCCACCCTTCCAATCACACACCCATTCCATACATCTCATCCCAAATTCCAACCCCAAACATTAGGCCTTACTAATATCCAAGTTTTCAAAATTTTGAAATTGAAAAACAAGTAGTGGATTTGCTTTGCTTAGGTTTTATACGCCTTAGCTCCAACCATTTTGCTAGCTCTGTTCTTTTAGTCAATAAAACGGATTATTAATTGGCAAATGTATGTTGATTATCGATCACTAAGCCATATTACCATACTTGACCAATGCCCAATACCGAAGATAGATTATCAATGAGTTACATGATGCTGCAATTTTTTTCCAAGATTGACCTATGATTAGGATATCATCAAATTCGTGTCAATCTAGTTGATATTGCCAGAACAACCTTTCATACTCACTCTGGCCATTATGAGTTCATAATTATGTCATTACGTCTTACTAATGGTCCATCAAGTTTCCAAGTTGTTATGAACGACCTTTTCAGGCCACACCTAAGAAGATTTGTTTTGGTATTCTTTGATGACATCCTAATTTATAGTCCATCGGTTGAGCAACACTTAGAGCGTCTATGGATTACTTTTGAGTGTCTTCGTGACAATCTATTTTTTTACTAAAGTCTCTAGGTGCTTATTTTGTTAGACCCGAATATACTTTTTGGGTCATATGGTATCTACCAAAGGGTATTGAAGTAGATCAAGGAAAGTTTTAGGCTGTCCAAGGCCTGCTATGTGCCAACTAACGTGAAGCAGTTATGAGAATTTTTGGGATTAAGAGGGTACTACCACATATTTATGCAAAATTATTGTATTATTTCTAGACCATTAATTGATCTCACAAAGAAAATGCATGTAGGTGGTTCTTAGCAATTGACAAGGCTTCCAACAATTTAAAAAGTATTCTAAATTTGATTCCTATTTTGTGCCTTCTAAATTTCAATCAACCATCTATAGTGGTGCGTGATGCCTTAAATGAAGGAATTAGAGCCATACTTCTTCAAAAACGATCACCATGTGGCCTATTTTAGTAAGTGATTTTCTTTCTCAAAAAGTCCACATATGACTGAATTAATTGCTCTTGCTTTAGCTTTATAGAAATGGAGGCATTATCTCTTAGATCAACATTTCTTTGTCAAGACCAATCATTTCAGCCTTAAATTCTTATTGGAGCAGCTTATTACTACCAATGAACAAAAAAGGCTTTTCCATCATTTATAAGGCTAGAAAAGAAAACAAGGGAGTAAAGGCACTTTATAGACTTCCAGAACATGTTGATTTTCTAACTTTGGCTCTCTCAGTCGCCTTGGACTTTATGGATGAAGCCCTTCAAATGGATCCTTACACCAATAAAATTTTGAAGGGACTCTCCAAAGACTCTTCTCATATGGACTTTCAGGTGGTCGACTAAAAATTATATTACAAGAATCCTTTGGTAATTCTAGACAATGCATCTTGTAACTGAATCCCACGACTCTTTATTTGCAGGTCATGGCAGATATTTGAAGACTCAATAGGCTTTCTTCCAATTTTTCATGGTTAGGATTGAAGGAAGACATTAAGCATTATGTTCAAAACTGTTTAACATGTTAAGCCTTAGCTCTTGCTGGTCTCTTGCAACCCCTACCTATATGGAAGAGGATATGGGAAGATATATCTTCAGACTTCATCCTTAGTCTTCCTGGATCTACAATTTTGATACTATTCTGGTGGTAGTTGATCGCCTTAGTAAATATACTTATTTTATTCCTTTAGTTCAGTAAATATGCTTATTTTATTCCTTTAGTTCATCCATTTACTGTGAAAACAGTTGCTTAAAATTTTTGTAGGGAGATTGTTCACCTTCACGGCATCCCAAGGTTGATCCTTTTGGATAGAGACGTCATTTTCCTCTACAATTTATGGATGAAAATTTTCAGATTGAGTAGTGTGCTTGAGAATTGGAATTTTTTACCACCCTTAATCTGATGGCCAAACCAAGGTGGTAAACCAGTGTTTAGAAACCCACTTATGTTACTTTGTCCATGAACAAGCTATTGGACGGGGTACATTTGCCTTTGGGCTGAATACTCTTTCATTACCAACATTCACACCTCCACAGAACTACACCTTTCAAAGTAGTCCATGGGTGAGATCCTAAGCCACTCCATCCATTTTTTATGGGAGAAACGCACCTTGATGAGCTAGAAGAACAACTTATTCTTTGTGAGGACATGTTGAAACTCTTGAGAGCAAATCTCTTGAAGGTTCAGGCATGCATGAAAGCACAGATTGATTCTAAGAGAAGAGAGCTAAGTTTTAATAATGGTGACTTTGAATATTTAGAATTCAACCTCATCGTCAACGTTCACTTGCTAAACGACGTTGTGAGAAACTTTCCCCTAGATTTTTGGCCCTTACACAGTTACTCGACATATTAGACCAGTTGCTAATTGGCATCTTCTAGAGTGCATCCCATCTTCTATGTGTCACTACTATGCTCAACTTTGGGTTAAATGCCAGCTTGTCCACTAGCTCCCTTACCAATTATTTCTTGTTGGGAGATTACTCTCTCTTGCCAAAGTATTGTCTTATTTGTGCGTTAAAGAAGCAAGGGTTCTTACTTTGGAGTTGTTAGTTCAATGGGAAGATTGATCACTTTAAGAGGCTACTTAGGAAAATTTTTTACCTTCTTGTTGATCATTTTCTGTCTTTCCACTTTGAGGACAAGTCGGATTTGCAATCGCACCTCCCTTGCTAACCTATTTGAGGAAAGAGTGGAAAGCATTTGATCAACAATATCAATTGCTTGATTTGCATTATCTAAATGTTGTTGGAGAGAATTAACTCCATCCCTTAGCTCCTAATTGTGGGGGACTTATCCTCGAAATAAGTACATCCTTTGTCTACTATATTTTAGGAATTTAGTTAGATTTGTTATCAAATAATAGTCAAGGTAGCTACTATAAGTATCATAGGAATTATATTTGGTAGAAATATTTGAAATGACAAATTGAACTTCAGAATGGAGTTTGGTACTCTCAAATTAGACTACTACAGCTATTAAATATTTCCATTTTTCACTGTGTTTTACATTCTGTTCCCTTTTAAAATTTTGCTTCTATCAGTTAGGGAACTAGGAATCTCTCTTAGAATCTAAGAATTACTCTTATAATCTAAGAAGAAAGAATTACACCTTTTAATTAAAAATTCAAGTTCATAGAGAAAATTAAGGTTTCTTTTATTAAAGAGTTGAGTACTAATGTGCATAGATTTTCAACTCTTTCTCAATGTCATGTTCACACAGAGATTCATTAGATTCTACCTCTTCTTCTTCCTTCATGTACAAATCTTTGTTAGTACATTCATAAGCACAGTGGCCCATCCCATTACATCAAGCACTCCTTGCTGATGCTGCCTCTTTTTGTCCCAGTCTCAAACTATAGCTTCACCTTCAGGTTCAACTCCTTAATAAGCGTTATAGTTATTTTGTTGTGCAAATTTGATCTGTTGGCTTAAAATTTTGCATAGGCATAGTTCTCTTTATGTTGAACTCGAATGGATTTCTAAACTTTGTTATTTATTGTCCTAGATATTTTTTGCAAAGTTTTGCCCTTAAGCTGTTTTTGTAGTGAGATATAAATTGCGATTCAAGTGCCATTCTTTCATCATGGGTGGAAAGTTCATCAAATATTTTTATGTACTTTAATATAGGAATAATTACTTATCCAAATGTTGAGTTAATTTTGGAGATCTTCTTGGTAATTATTAGAATTTTTAATATGGGTAGAGTGTGGAGTCCACTAACAAGAATTAGGCTTGGGTCAACTATTGTCAAAATGACTAGAACTAGTCATTTGGATAGTTGACCCTTACCACTTATAAACCCTTTAACATTTTCATGTTTAATCAATATAAGATACTCTAACACTCCCCCTCAAGTGCAACTAGGATTGGATTTCTAGTTGTCACTTGAAATAAACGTAATAGTAACCGGTCAGGGCCACTGGGACTAAACATCCAAATGGACAACCGGAGAAATTAATAATCCGGACCAAACTTGCTCTAATACCATATTAAAATTTTTAATATGGGCAGAGTGTAGAGTTCGTTAACAAGAATTGAGCTTGGGTCAATCATTGTCAAAATGACTAGAAATAGTCATTTGGATAGTTGACTCTTACCATTTATAAACTCTATAACATTTTCATGTTTAGTTAATATGGAATACTCTAACAGTAATAAAATGGTAAGTATTTTTAACGATAACTTCTGCATCATCCTTTCCTAATTAACAGCTGTTGGCTGGCCTATCTTTCTAAATTTATCATTGATGTTTTATCACATTTTATCATATTCAACTAGTTTTATCTTTGTAAATTAGACTTTTCAATATTCTAACACGTTGCACCAGTTAAAGAAATCTTCCACTGTTGCTGTCTAGTCCAAGAGTAGGTGGGATCCATATTTCCTATGAAATTAGGTGCTTCAACATGAATTTTCTTAGTAATATCATCAGGCATGTTATATGTTTCAGCTTTATCATGGCCTCTGAAGTCTTGCATGCATTCTTCACGTATTACTGGTTGGTTTCTTTGACTTGGATATCTTGATAGGCTTTTTCTCTAAACCCACTTATTATTGATTAGTTTCAGCCTCTTTAACTTGAATTTCACTTTCTCCACCTTCAACATCAAATGTAGATTGTTGTTAGGTGTCTTTTTGGACTAGTTCTTAGAGCAATTTGTGATCGAGAGTCATCAAAGTTCAACTCTTTTCATAATTTTCAATAGTATTATATCTCGGTCTTTGTTGCTGAGTAGTCTTCTATATGCTCTATAAGCTATGTGTCATCATTGTGTACTATAGCTTTGATACCAAATTGATGTAGGAAGAGTAGGAAGTAATATCAAATACAAGTTAGAGCTCACAAAATTTACAAAATCTTATTGCTAGAATTGAATTTGAAGTTTGAGATTTCATCTTAGGTTGTTGGAATTTCAGGTTTGGAATAGCTGGAATTTTTGGGTTTGGATGCTGGAAATTTGGACTAGAAGTGTTGAAATTTTAGTAAGGTAAACAAGCATTGGAGGATAAGAAACTAGAAATCACTCTTAAAGTCAAACAATTACTTTTAAAAGAAAGAATCACACCTTTTAAATGAAAATTCGTATTCATAGAGAAAATTTCTTTTTTTTTTTAATTGTAGGACTGAGTATACACACATACATACGTACATAAAAGTTTTTAGAACCTTTATTCTATTAGTAAAGATATTTTAAACTAAAATATCTAAAATAGAATTGAATCCTACTCTAGTATGAATTCTTTATTCTTAAATAAGCGTAAGTCCTGTACAAAGTTGAATAATGTATCTAATTATTATTCCTCATCTAATAAGGAAAAACTTAGCATAAAGTAGATTGCAGCTTGTGCCCTTGCTTTCATCTCAATTCTCACTCTTTATTCTGCCAAATTAATGCTTGTGGTTGAGTGATTTACGATTTTTTATTTTTTTATAAACTCTAATTTCTCTTACATTCGATGCCCTAGAAATTTAGAGTACATATCCCATCTTCTTTATAATACTTGAAAAATAAGACCCATTATTACAACAATAACAACTCTATCTGTGTGTGTGTGTGT
This sequence comes from Erythroxylum carthagenense, assembly GCA_026413575.1. Lineage (NCBI taxonomy): Eukaryota > Viridiplantae > Streptophyta > Magnoliopsida > Malpighiales > Erythroxylaceae > Erythroxylum > Erythroxylum carthagenense. Next base: position 849,526 of record JANZLD010000007.1, read on the forward strand.
GTGTGTGTTTTACACTTCTCTCTTATCACAGTTCACTGAGAGACATTCAAAGAAACAAAAATAAAGGAAAGAGTAAACAGGACTAATTGACAACATATTATATTATATGTTTTACATTGACGAAGTCTTGCACTTTCTTCTTTTGCAGTGTGACATGAAAAAGAACATAGGATGTGATCCCTGTAGGTTGCTCTAAAATTGGAGTCATATAATGATGTTCATTGTTGAATCTGTGTTGTTGGCCTGTATTGATATTATAATTCTCTTTCTGGTTATGTTTTCCATTACAATTATTTTCTTTTAATGTCTTCTTGTGTTGCTTCTTGATCCCCCCGAATGCTCAGTTAGTTCTTCTGGATTTTCTCTGGCAGGAAAGGCAGCAAAAACGAGCTGCAGAAGCAAGAAATTTAGCCCCTGCTCAATCTGCTTCAGAAGCTGCTCGTCAAATGCTGAACAAGAAGGTACAACAGTATGGACATATTATTCTGCATTTTTAGATTTTCTAAACGGAGTTCTTACTGTTTATCAATATTTTCTCTTTGGAGTTTTAAGGTAATTAGGAAATCCATGATTACGGTCTCTCACTTGGCCAAAGTGGCAGCTAAATAGTTTTATTTACATTGACGGCTCTTGTAAATGAATCGGCCATGTATATCTTTCTGATTATTGGCTGGTTGCTCTTTACATATTGTAGCAGAGGTTTCTCATCTGTTCATGTATAGAGTAATAGCCCTGAGCTTGTGGTTTTTGTATATTAGATTGGGCCTTTCTGATTGGAAGGGACTATAGAACTGGATGACGTATGATGATCATATATACATAGAATGTCCTCTGTCAAGTTTCCACCAAAACAGTCCTGGGACAGATATTCTAAAGTTATAATATCCTTGAACATCCTCCAAGTGAGACGTTTTTAGTGCCATGTCACATCCTAGGATAGGCAAAATGACAGTTCGGTGATTCTTTGGTAGTATTAAATGACACATCACCCAAGGGAGAAACACTTGGATAATTCAAAATTAAAGAAAATTTTAGAACAATGCTACTTGGTCTTGTATTCAGGTTTTCATTTTGTTGTTATTTTTTTCTGTTGAGATATATGAATAAGGTTGTTTTAGTTCCTTTACAGAAAAATATATCTTTTGTTTTGCAGAGACTTGGTTCCAAAATCAACTATGATGTATTAGACAAACTTTTTGATGAACCTGTAAGTTTGCAATTCAACCTTTTCATCTTGGTTTCACATTCTTTCCTAATTCTATGATATTCATATTCTTGTTTCCCTTTACCTATCCTACATATATTTAATAAAAACCTACAAACGTTATTGAAATGACATGAAAGTCGTGGCTTACGGTTGATAATGAAAGGTGATTTGCGGATGGTGGTTTGATCTTTTGACTTTACAGTTCGAATCAGGACATCGTTTTTTGTTTATTTATCATAGTCTATCTATCAAGCTAAAAAATTTGACAAATATATCTTTATATATAAACTGCAAGTCTACAGTTATGATTTTCTAGTTTGATTCAAATCCTAAAACCACTATGTCATGGATTATGAACATTCGGACGTCACCTAATGGATGTTTCAATTAAGTCCTTGTCAGTTTTCAATACATCTGCTTATTAAATCTTAAATAATAAGGGAACTTATAATTTTATTTGTATTATTATGACATAAGTAGTACATTTTATAAGAAAAAATTGATTGGTATTTTATCAATATTTTTTGTTGTTCAAGATTCTAATGTAAATTATTAGGATAACGATACCTAGAGTCTAGTAAAACAAAATGTGTGAGGGATCATAAAGTATAAGCATACATCCGGTTCAAGCTTTTATGAATATCGATCTCATCATTATTTTAAACTGGTTGAATTGTTCCTCCTTGAGACACTCATCCAACTCCTAAAATTTTTGTCTAGGCATCTCCTGATTTATTCATGGACATATGCCTAATCCGTTGCAAAACGAGCTAACATCTATAAATCCATCTGTCAAAAACTGCTGACAGGTTTTCTTACATTCAATTTTTTGGCAGGATAACAACGTTGTTGCCAAGAAAAAGCGAATGGATGAGGATAAAAGTTTGGGCGGAGAAAATAAGTTAGAGGACAAGAACCAAAACGATCGTAGTGTGGACGCAGAAATTGAAGTTGGGAACGAGGCTGAGGATCAAATTAATGATGATATGATGGACGAAACACTCGAGTATGATTATGATGGTTACTGAGTCATTACTGTGTGTTAACTTCTAAATTCAGCAGCAACCAAGGGCAGCAAACATCTAAAACGAATCAAGCCTAGTTCTACCTCACCATCCAAAGAGTTAGCAAGATGTTCTTTACACTGATAAGATTTTCAAGGTTGGGGCGACTTCATTTCGTCCATTTGGTCAATATGTTGACAAAGATGGCCTAATCGGTCATGTACGATAAATTTGTCATCTGCTGACTTAGATTAGCTATGTTTCAAACGGTTAATTTTCTTAGCTTAGGTATGTTCAACTTTTTAAGATAAAGTTAATATTACTGTATCGGTGTACATAATTAATCAAGGGTAATATATTAGTTTGGTGAACCGAAACTCAAATATGCCATATCTGAGCTAGATTCTTATTTAGATCGCTACTTGTTCGCTTTTGGGAAATAACTCTGTGATCCAAAGGTATAAAAGCTGCAAGAAAACGTATTTTCATAGATGT
>JANZLD010000007.1:881751-906381 GCA_026413575.1 Erythroxylum carthagenense
AAGGTGTTTGATGAAATATTTGTTATTTGAAAAAATGATTTCAGTTCTGTTTTAGTATGAATTTTAATATTTTAATTCTTTTACTTGAAGTAATGAAGTTCTAAGAGAAACTAAACACTTTGCAGGTAAATTTTAAAAAATAGTTTTCAGCAAAATTATCGACGGAAAAAAAAAATTCGTTGGTAAATATATTGGATTTTACTGACGGAAAAAATTCCGTTACTAATTACCGACAGAATTACAAAATCCGTTGATAATTTTCTAACAGAAGAATTTACTGACTGAACAAACAGAAATTTTTACCGTCGGCAATTCCGTCGGTAAATTTATCAACGGAAAATTTCCGTAATTAAATTTACTAACGGTCATATCTCCGACGCCTTTTTTCTTGAATAAATTCTGTCGCTAAATAAGCTTGCCGACAGAATATGTACAAATTCCGTCGATAAATTCTGTCACTAAATTTCATTTTTCTTGTAGTGTAGGTTGCAGCACAAAATAGGACGGAAATTGGTACACCAAGTAATGGTGGTCGCAATGTCTATGCATTCCAATTCAACGAACTATAAATTGTGTAAAGGAAAAAACAAAACCTTGGTGCTGCTAAATGAAGTTATTTGACTCTGAACAGTCAAAACTCCATTACAGAAACTTCGTTAATGAAAAGGTGACTACAGAAACTGTGCACACTCCTCAATATCTATCAGATCTTAGTACCTAGCAATTAATTAGGCTATATTATATAACAGAACACTCGAAATCGGAAATGAGCCATGACTTGATTGTATAAGTTTGGATGGAAGTTCAGCCACACAAAGAGTGCACGAATGTTAATACTGATATGTCGATCTAATTTATTTCACTGGCTTCGACGATAGAGAATAGTTCAAGTAGTAGAATTCGTGGCCAGAAAAGAAGTCTCCACACTTGCCGTCCAACATAAAACTTGGTTCCCGGGGAATTGTCAAAGGTCGACTCGATCTGTACATTAATAAGAAAAAAAAAAACAATTATTTGCAGCAACTGCAATAGAGGGCAAGAACCAAACTTTAGGGATCTGTTATTAGAAACCTTTGTGGAAAGAAAGGTCTGTCAAAGAAGGGCATCAACTGAGCCCTTGGAATCATCTCTTTCCTCATCATCCGAATCTCTTCTTCTTCTATCATCTGTTTCAAATTTGATGTTACTAAAAAATTCGTGACAAAGACTAGCTAGTTTATGTTGGATCTTGATGGTTAACCTTGTGCAATTTCTCCACTTGTTTCTTGTGCATCTCCGTGAGATATAGCTTGGTTGCGACCTAATTAAATTCAGAGAAATTAAAATGACAGCAGATGAAACGGTAACTTGGGCTGGAAGTTGAGTTACTAACCGAATAGTTGAACATAGCTCGTTTTAAAGCTCTTTGTTCAGTGTGGAGCTTGAACTCTTGGGGCTTTGTGTTTTCCTTTGCAGGAGGCTTCAAGGTGGCCTACGTACCATGCAAGTAAAGGTGTTTTCATTCAAACTATGTGCTTTGCGATAAAAGGTGGTGGGAGGCTGAAGTTAAACATTCAGTCTAATTACCTTGGATTTCTGGTGGAGTCGATCCTTGATCTCATCTTTGTTCTGCTCAGATGCCAATTTACTTGATTAGTAATTCAATGACAAAGACTGAAGCTTAATTAAGAGTCTAGACTAATCATATGCCAATAACGAAAACTATACATAGTAGCAAATTAAAGCCGAAACGATAAAGAAAATAAAAACCCATTATTTATAGGTACAGCACATGACGACCTAGAGTTGTTGTTTTAATATATCATTCAGCCAGAGAAAAACAATGTGTGGTCTTCATTTTTGACATGGAAGTCACCCCTTCTTAGCAATCTAACAAGGGAGTTTCCTTTTTTCTTTAAATTCAGTAAGTACCCACCATTCCTTTAGCAGCAGTGTTGCTTGAGGAGACAGCGGAGATTAAGCTATCCTTAACAAGCTTTTTTGAACATGCATGACGAAAGAAACAGACCAAAAACCAATTAGCGTTGTGGCAACATTAAAAATATATACAAAGAACATATATAGCATATATATTAGCAACCTTGAGTGGAGTTTTTGTGTGTGATTTTTCCATGCTTTAATTAGCTGATGGGCATATGCTTGAAGTGAATGAGTGAAGTGAATTTATATGGAGGGGAAAAATCAAAGGTTGGAGATTAGTAATTGTCTTAAGAACTTTTGCTTTACAATAGATATAGAGTCTGTTGCAACATCGCCAACAAGGCTCAGAAGCTCGCATGCTCTCTTGCACCAAACTTTCTGATTAAATCTCCTTCTCAATGCATGCATATTAGTCATAACCGCTTATATGTTCCTTCAATTCTCCTCCAGCTGTTAAATAATCAAGCAATGTGTTTTTTGTTTTCCTTTTAGAAAAGAACACCAAACTTTGATTTTGATAAACCTAGCTAGATATTCATTATGTGATCCATTATTATATACATTCAATTTACATCCTATATCGAAAACTGTCGTATATATAGCGCAGCACGCATAGCCTTGCTGTTGAGACTAGCTAGTTCATAGCCTCTGGTAACTTAAAAAATCTAGAAAGTATGAATGTATGGGAAACTATCATGTAGTATTGTTATGATTATATGTTTAGGTACGTGACATGACATTCCTTGTTAAGTGTCTTGTCTAGTCCATTTTTGTTGGTCAAATGAGAAACCTAGAGACAGAAGAAAACCGTAAAGGGAACAAAAATTAACAACATTCTTTTGAAAAAACATGCTCTTCAGTTTTCACGACATCTGAAAGTTTGGTCGGAAAATGTAGATAAGAGCTTAAATAATGCAGCTAGCCTCATGGAGCATCCGTAATACTAATGACTAACAGCAACTACAGTTGTAGAAGGCGTCATACTTAAGAAATGACACTCAAGAAACTACGTACGTCGCCTTTTGATCCTAAACAACATTAAGACAATATGATTATGAACAGGCCAATCACTGCCCAAAAAAGCGAAAACAAGTAGTTAACCACCCACTTTCCAAATCTTTCTTGTTAAAGCCGTTATCTAAGCAAGAGAGAATATATATAAAGTTCGTTCACATTAGATTAGAGGATGGGTTTGGGGTGGGGATACTGTTATGGGTAAGCAGCATGTCACTCAGGCAGTTAGGTCTTGAATGGAAAAATGACCTACTCGCTCACTCAAATGCTTTTACCTCAAGTTATTTGAAAGCAAGTCATAATTTGCTTGGGATGAAAATGATAAGTACTACTGCCTTTTCTCTTTTCTGAGGTTAATTATAGCATGCATAAGAAAATGTTGGATATAAGTTTGAATTAATTAATTTGGTACTCGATGTTGAAGTTTTCTTTTAAAGGTTATGTTAGTGGGATTTGGCTTTCCGTTTGATTGACGAAATCCGATGCAAATTGCCATTGTTTAACCAGTGGAACATGCATGATTTGATTGTTACGCAGGACCAGTTGATTGTTGTCTATTTTCTTTTGACTAGTTTATTTGTGAAAATTTGCCATTGATAATCTACATATATGAATGATAATTATGCTTAAAGATTAGCTTTCTCTCATTTTCCTTCTTTAACGTCTATAATGAAAAATACTCCAAATTCAAGGACAAATTATATTTAAATTTTAAAACTTTAATTAATTTTATAACATTAATCTAAAACTAAAAGTTATTTTAATAAAATGTATGAAATCTGAATCTATTTCAAATATAATTCGGCATTTATTTTATGTTAAATTGAAAGGAAAGAAAACACAAGATCATAAACAATATAATTATGTATATCCTGAATGTTTTACAAAAAAAAATTATATGATTAAATAAGTAGAACATGGAATGGAATTTTTAATCTCATCTCGGAGTTCTTCAAATTACTATGATGCAAAACCCTCATAAGTTTTGTCTTTTTGTATTATTGTTTTCTTGTGAGGAGTATCCGCACTTTAAATTATTACTCACAAAATCTCCTACTTCTTCATATAGTTTGTGTTCCAAGTTTTTCTTGGGAAAATAAAGAATTATATTGTTCAAGTCCAAAATACAATGTATCAAGAATCTCAAACTTCCAAGAGCTCAAAACAAAAAGTTTCTTAGGGAAAGTTAACTCCTCTAGCAACACCAGAACCATTAAGTTTTATCAAGTTCTATTGACACTTCATTAGCTCCACATTCTAACTTTAGCTTCAGCCTTTAATATTTTCAAAGTCTACTATTTTTTTTACCAGTAGGTATGTGGTTAAGAATGTTAGTACGTAGGGGAGACCTTATTACATACCCCAGGATCACGTGAAAGGATCAAAAATGAAAGTAACGTGGAATACCTGGATTCGGTTCCATCTCTGATTCTGAAGCCAATTTTGAGCTCTAAACATCTCCGAATCTCTCGGAGCCTTTAATGGAAAGTGCTCACCGACTCACGGGCTAGGTCTTTCTACAGTTTCCTCAAAGTTTCAAGCGTCCTTAATGAGTCAGGAACCTTATGTTCGTGAACGTTCTCTTGAGCAACTGCAGGATACCTAACCTATATATAGCTTCCATATCGGGCTTCTCCATCACAAGGCCGATATGGACCCGATCCACACTGATCTGGAACCATTTTCCACCCGAACTTCTACCCATTAATTTAGATCATTTATTGGGCCACTTTATTATCTTTATCTGGATCAAATGACGTAACTTAACCAGTCATTTATTTAAAAACCAAACTTGCAATTAATGTTGTCCAATTTTATGAGACATTGACAAAATTACCCTTAAGGACAAAAATGTCTAACAATATCCCCTTTGGACAATCATTAATTGCAGTAGACTCTAGTTTAAAAATAATTTTAAAAAAAACTCGATTAAGCCATGCAACTATATAGATGTTTAAATTTTAAAAACAAAACATTTGATCCAAAGATAACAAAAGTCCATCATTCTGTCCCGCAAGGCTTTCGGTACCGAAAAGTATCAAATGCATGTGTCATATGTGACACAGATCTAATACAATCACAAATACCTAATACCCCACTAACATTAATGGGAAAATGGAGTGTAACAAACTACAATGATACCTTTATGATCTAATTGTATCATCTTCGTTTGTCGGTCTCAATTTCTCTAGCTTTATGCTAAACAGCATTAGAGAAATCCTTGATGTTCTCCAACTGAATGCTGAACTGCATTAGAGAACCCTTTATGTGATTAAAAACTTATATTCCCCTATGTCATGTCAAACTTTATAGCTAGCTATGTTAAAGTTAATGTGCCTAAATGACATAGGCAAAGGTCAATCTTTACATATGCCCAATGACATTCAAATGCTTAAGATTGACACAAATATTAAGACTTTAACATGTACTATGACGATGTATGATGACACTTAATACTGAGAATAAATGATGATCATCTCTATCATAATCATCATACTATCATAATACTGTAAATTGTACAAATGTACATGGAGCAAACATAATGATCCCCTAACTGGCAGTGTCTAACGACATCAAAATACCCATACTATATACTTGTGTTACAAACACAAGTGGGTGAAGCCCTTCAGTTAAAGGATCGACTAACAATTCCTCAGTCCTTAAATGCTCCAAACCTTATGTCACTTTTCCTTGTCAGCACCTTATGACCAACTAATTGATCTTTAGCAACTATGACCTTGTGATATTCTTCATTGTCATTAAACAATACTGTAAGAAGAATGTCACAGTAAAACCAGATGGGTCTAACCGCTGAAAGGACCACAGACCCCTCAGAAATTAAATTTCTGAGTTACACCGTCTGTGAAGCAGCCCCTTGGCATGCACTTTGCATGCCTAGTTGAGGAAGCTCAAGAGCGTCTACATACTATAAAACAATCATGGTATTAATTGTTTCATGATTATGAAGTCAGAATGCTACAAACTCATGATCAGGATGCAGGCAGTTCAACTTAGACTTTAATTTCAAGTTCAACCTTTTCTTATGACCCATTATTGACATATTCTTTTTCAAATTTTTTGAAAGAAAAAGGGCTAGGATTTCCTATAATATGATGGAGTTAGATAAATATTTTTAAATATTTTTCTGCAGACTGTGTTTCTGAAACTAAAGACGAGTCGTTCGATATATTGTCATGGTGGAAGACGTCAGCATAGAATTATCCAATCTTGCAAAACATTGCACGAAACTTGTTAGCTATTCCATCATCCACCATTGCTTTAGAGTTTGCATTTAGTACTAGTGTTCAGATCATTACTCCTTATTATGGTCGACTTCATTATCACATTATAGAACCCCTTATGTGTGCTCATAGTTGGATAAATAATGAAAATATTGATGGTAAATTCTTTTTTAAACATATTTATTTTATCCATCTTTATATCATCTTACCTAATATTGTGTTTTTTATTTTTCTATAGCCACAAGTATTACTGCGGAGGGGAATAGTGAAATTAATCGATCAATTGAAGGTTATTTTGATCAAATATATGAAGATGAAGGCATTTTTAATTTTCTTTTTATTTAACATTACATTACTAAATATTCTTTTTATTTTAATATTATATAACTAAATATAATATTTGTACATACAGATAATTGGATCTAAACTATTGACGATCTTACAAATAAGTACAATTAGTCACTTACATGATGCTCTCTCATCTTACAAATAAGTACAATTAGTCACTTACATGATGCTCTCTCAATCTCCACTCTCCAGTCTATCCAATATGATATTATTTTAATTTTGTAAATTGCATCAACTTTTGTAAATTGATTTAGATAATCATTCATCTATAACAAAATTTTCTATAGTTAATGAATTTGGTGTTATCAATTCTCTCTTATAATAATTAATAATTATTTAAGTCAATTTAATTTTTGTAAGTAATTAAATTGAAATTCTTAACTATAACTGTTAACTTAATGACTTTTCATACAAATTTCTAATCAATTGAATTAAAATTCCTAATTAATCATACCAATAAATATATCTCAAGATTTTAATTTTAAAATGTATTTTCTCATAAATGATTTGCAAATGTATATCAAGATTTTAATTTTAAAATGTATTTTCTCATTAATTATATGCAAATATATGTAGCATCCTTCAATCTAAACATGACTTAATGACTTTTAACACAAATTATGTTAATATTTAGCTCATTATACCTAAAATATTACTAAAACATTAAGAACTTGGTAATGTTACGCTTTCATTTAATGATTTATAGTTTTATTCAAATGAAATATTAAGTGGTTTAAATAAAAAGATATAAAATATTTTGTAATTTAGTATTCAATAAAATTAATAGCTTTATTATATATTTAAAAAATCTGATAATTTTATAAATTTTATGATATATAATATGCTTATAGCATTCTAAAGACAAGAAGGATTTAAAGTTAATATAAGATTTCAAGTGAAGAATTACTCTTAACAAACTTTTAATTAGAGTGACCTAGGAATGCATCTTCTAATATTAGAATTTAAAAAGGGGAAAATTATGAATATAAATTTAAATTAATTAGAATATAATGATCTTAGAAAAAAGTAAAAGAACTATTTTCAAAAGCAATAAAAATAATAATTTATAAAAACATATCAAAAGTATTTATAAAAACGCATTTGTTTTTACAACTCACTTACTTATATATTGTTTTGGAATTGATACGTTAGGATTAATAAAGTGATTAATTCATTTTAAGATTAATATAAATATATATATGCATAACGTATATATTGTGTAAATATGAAAAATTAAATAAAAAAGTTTAAATGAATTAAGATTAATCATGATATTAATTAATTTCTTTTAATATGTGTAATAAAAATATACAATTTTACAATGTATTTAATAATAGATATAATATGAAAAGACAATAATAATTATACAACTATACAAGTAAAAAAATCAACAATAACTACATCAATTAAGAGTTTTATACATAACTTATAAAAACATTAAAGGTTTGAAAATATTATATTATAAACTTAATAAACTTATTTTTTTAAAAATCATATTAAAAAGAAATATAATAATTTTTTGAACACTTAAAAATAATATTTGAAATAAATGATAACTTTTTATATTTACATTATAATTAATTGTTATTATAAAATTACAAAATTAAATTAAATTCTCTTGTTTGTAGAGAATAATGATAACAACATTATCATTTCTACATATTTTTGATAAATATATATAATTTAAGAATATTAAAAAATATAGCTACAACTCCTTTTAAATTCTTTTAAACTAAATATATAAAAAATTTAAAAAATATATTAAACCGGTGACAATTTTTTTAAATTCTCTTAAAATAAATATATAAAAAATTTTAAAAATGTATTAAACAACTGGACTGACTAAGACCCGACGGACGGCCTGTGACTCGGGCGGGCCTCTCGAAACGGTTGGACAGCCCGGGTCTGGTAACACCCCTAAATCAGGAGAATTCCATAGACCCTTATTCAATGAATTGGAATATAGGGGTATTTAAGTAATTTGATAGTATGTTCTGGAGATTTATAAAAGGCAGTACTGCTCAAAGTTAGACAGGGGTTAATCTTACATGCGACTGTGTTAGATATTGAGAGATTCGGAAGAATATGAAAAGCGTTTCTCGATTTGGAAGTAAACGGAGAAGAAAAGAACACGCAGGTTCAGTTTGCATGATTTTGCTTCTCCTTCTCCTTCTCCGTGATTCCATTTTCTCTTCTCTCCTTTCCTTAAGAATGAGATGGTTCTGGAAATGCTTTCTATAAATTAATAATACAATTTATATTTAATTATCCACTATATCAAGCAAAGCATGTTATAAAAATTAACTCTGAACCATTTAAGGAGTAAATTTGAAATTAGCAAAATCGGCTCCTCTTCCCTCCTCCATTCTTAATCCCTAATTCTCCACTTTCACTTACTTTCTTATCCTCCTCTGCTCAGTGTTGAAGCTGTCACCACCTCACCGTCGTCAGTCCTCCATCTTCGTCTGGTCGGAGTCGAAACTGTAACCTCCACGAAGCCGCCAGTCACCTTCGGTCCTCCTCCATTCGTTTCTGTTAATTTGCCGCCGTCACTCCTCCATCGTTGGAAAACACTCTGGTATACTATCATCTTCTAGATGGAAAGAAGCGATAACAGTAACGATAATAGCAATGGTAACAAGAGAGAGGAAGAACAATTTGAGGACGTGAGGTCAGTGGTAGAAGCTATTTCCGTTGATGCTGATATCGACGTTCCTCTTTATCAAGTCGAAAGTCTCTGCATGCGCTGCCAACTCAACGTAACCTTCTCTTTTATTGGATTGAATTGAATTGGTTTTATTGGTTTTATTTCTGGGAGAACTAATTATACTTGTAATTTGTGGCAGGGTGTGACAAGGTTTCTGTTGACTTCAATTCCACACTTCCGAAAGGTACTGGTACCTTGCTTGCTTGCCTACTTCTATTCTATATATCTTTTTATCTTGGCCTAATCCACATGTTGATGTTGAGTTTTGGAAACATGAGCTTGATTATTCATTTTTATTCAAAGAATGCTGGTATTCTTGCAGATCTTATTATCTGCTTTTGAATGTCCCCATTGTGGTGAGAGGTATAACTGCCAATTTTACTCACTTGTTGATATTGCTTGCCCTGCCCAATCTTTATCTGAGTATCTTTGTTATTCATCTTAGAAACAATGAAGTTCAGTTTGCTGGTGAAATACAACCACGGGGCTGTTGCTATCATTGCCATATCCCATCTGGTGATCCGAAGGTATACTTTCGTGACTGATACTTTCCTTCTTTTTTCTTTCCTTTGATTTTGCTCACTCTCTTTTTTTCCTCCTCCATATGCTTCTATCCTGCTGATCAGGAATTTTTTTAATGGAATTTTTAAGAAGCTTTAGTGGTGCCATTAACGAATATGTGGTTTTGTTAATGCAGATGCTTAATCGGCAAGTGGTAAAATCTGAATCTGCTACTATAAAGGTATAATTATGATGTCCTATTTCACGTAGATGCATTTAGTTTAAGCTGTTTATATTGCATTTCTGTTATTCATTCCTCTCCTATAACTGTTATCGGTAAGTTGGTAATTTGATTGGAATAAGTACATTTGAGTCCTCATATAAGGCTTGCTGTTACTCACATTGTATATGCTCACTGAGCCAAAGTTCCAAATCCTTACTACATGGCATGGTTTTTCAGACTTCATCTGAGGTCAAAGTTTCTTATGGTTCTAGTTGTTATTCATTTTAAAATGTGTTTCTTGTGTATTTCCAAAACATTGCAAGCAGTTTGTAAAGCTCTGTTGCAATTAGCTTGAGCTTCATCAGGATGTTATGACTCTCATACATGTCATTTTTTTTCCTTTGTTTAATTTCTATCATTTTTTGTGTAGATTTGTTTGTATGTACAACATTCGATGGGCTTCGTTTGGATGATGTTGTTGGTTGGTTGAGTTTGAATTTGAGCTTAGAACTGTAAATAAAGATAAGATAATTACCGGTAATGAAGCAACAAGTGTTAAAATTGTTATTTCTTTAGTTTGTCATGTAAAAACTGCTAATTCATTATTGTCTTTCGAATTTTCTTTGCAATGTCAAATATCTCCATATTCTTTGTGCAGTAATGTAGTTTGGGTGTAATTATCTCTCTATCTCCTTATGCATTCAGATCCCAGAATTGGATTTTGAGATTCCGCCAGAGGCACAACGTGGGAGCTTATCAACTGTACAGTCTTTTATATTTTCCCCTATTATAGTTTGTTGTTCTTATGTTTCCAAAGTTTGGCTAGTGATTAAAAATTTCACTGCTTTTTGCCTGTCTTTCTTTTGGCTAAGTGATAACGTTGTTGTAGAAATATTTTAATTGAATCCATCATCATTTCTTCATGGTAACAAATCAATATTATGATCCCCTATATGGTGGTTTTCTGTTCTATAGTTGAGGAATAAAATTTTTTTCTGCTTATCATTAAAAGGTTACAGAGCTGTAGTATAAATACAATGTAGGAATCACCTAAAGAAGGAAACTACTAACTAGGAAACTATAAACTAGGACACTAAATAAACTAATTTACAACTGTATCTACTCACTAATTACAGAATATTTCCTTTCCTTTTATATCTAAATCAACACTCCCCCTCAAGTTGGGGCATATATATATATTTATAAGTCCCAACTTGCTAAAGATTCCATCAAAGCTTGGCTTGAACAATCCTTTTGTAAGGATATCAACTACTTGCTGTGTGGTTGGAACATATGGCATGCAAATCACTCCATTTTCTAGCTTTTCTTTGATGAAGTGACGGTTAAGTTCCACATGTTTAGTCCTATCATGCTGCACGGGATTGTTAACAATGTTAATGGCAGCCTTGTTATCATAGTATAGTTTCACAGGACCATCCAATGGTAGTTGTAGCTCCTCTAGTACTCGTTTGAGCCAAATTGCCTCACAAATTCCATTGGCTATAGCATGGAACTCTACTTCAGCACTGGTACGAGCCACTACATTTTGTTTTTTACTCCACTAAGTCACTAGATTTCCCCATACACATGAGCAATGTCCACTACTAGATCTTTTGTCAGTGACCACCCGCCCAATTTGCATCGGTAAACACTTCAACAGTTCTTTGAGCCTTCTTCTCAAAAATTAGTCCCCTTCCTGGAGATCCCTTGAGGTATCTCAGAATGCGGTAAGTTGCTTCCAAATGAACCTTCTTAGGAGAGTGCATAAATCAGCCGATCAAATTGACAGCGAAAACAATATCTAGTCTTGTATGACACAAATAGATTAACTTCCCAACCAATCTTTGATATCTCCCAACATCAATTGGGTCACCTCCGCTACACTGTCAAGTAAATGTCTATTTTTTCTTTCCGCTACACTGTTTTATTGTGGTGTGTCAACATAATAACTTTGCTGTATAATCCCTTTTTCAGAAATAAATTGTGCCAAAAGTTTGTAAAAATATTTCCTGCCATTATCACTCCTAAAAATTCGTATATTTGCATTAAATTGATTTTGAAACATGGAGTGAAAATTTTTGAAAATATCAACAACTTGATGTTTTTCTTTCGTCATAAAATTCAAGTGAGTCGTGTGTGATCATCAATGAAAGAAACAAACCGTCTTTTGCCAAAAAAAAGTGGGAATCCGTGATGGACCCCAAATATCACTATGGATGAGCTGAAATGGCTTAGATGAAACGTAAGGCCAATAGGGATAAGAAGATTTGTGATGTCTTGCTAAAGCACATGCTTCACATTGAAACGAAGATGGCTCTTTATTAATAAATAACTTAGGAAACAAATGTTTCCAATAGAAAAAGCTGGGATGTCCCAAATGAAAATGCCATAACAAAACATCTTGATCACTAGACCTAGACTCTAAATTATGATAAGAATTTTGGACAGCCATACCCTAATGCAATCCATCTTCAAAGTAATACAACCCTCCACATTCCTTAGCACTGCCAATCATCATCCCCAAAGCCAGGTCCTGGAAAAACACATAGAAGATGAGAAATTAGCCTGATAGTTAAGGTCACGAGTGAGTTACTAATGGACAGCAAATTGCAGGACAATTTAGGCGCATGGAGGACATTGTAAAGGATAATTTTGGCTGAAATTTTGACATTTCCACTGCCAGCGATGGCAGCAAACGTGCCATGTGCAATTTTGATTTTTTTATTTCCTGCAGTGGGGTTATAAGAAGAAAAAAATTGAGAGCAATATGTCATGTGATTAGTAGCCCCAAAATCTATGGTTCAAGGACCAACATATTGATTTGAACACACAAAGGAGGAAGAATTACCTTGCTGGGCTGAAGCCAAGAGGAAGAGGAGTTGAAAGAAAATTTTGGAGAGTTAAAAAGCCTATACAAGTGTTGGAGTTGATCCTTGGTGAAAGGCACCGAGTTTGAAGAAGTAGTTTGCTCTTGAGAAGTTTTAGCCACAGCTACAGTAGCTTTCC
This sequence comes from Erythroxylum carthagenense, assembly GCA_026413575.1. NCBI lineage: Eukaryota > Viridiplantae > Streptophyta > Magnoliopsida > Malpighiales > Erythroxylaceae > Erythroxylum > Erythroxylum carthagenense. The sequence continues at coordinate 894,713 of JANZLD010000007.1, forward strand.
CATCCCCCTTCTTTTTGTTTTGAGGTGTCTTTCCATGGAGCTTCCAACACTTGTCCTTTGTATGCCACAGCTTGCCATAAAAATCACAAGAAAACGGTTTTTTCTTGTCACTACCACCATCAAGCCCCTGGGAAACTAGAGCCATGTTGTCTCCATTTTGTGTCAAGTGGGCAGGTTTGTTCATCACACGTTTTTGGGCTTCCTCTTGACGTAGTTCAGAAAAGACAGCCCATATTGGAGGTAAAGGTTGGCGGCCAAGAAGTCGGCCCTTGATTTCTTGAAAGCCGTGATTGACTTTGGCGAGAAACATGAAGACACGATCCACTTCCTCTCTTTTTTTTTGCCCTTGCTAGATCTTTGGGGTTCTTCCATGCATCATCATACACAAATCCAATTCTTGCCAAAGAGAGAACATTTCGTTGAAATAAGTTGTGACATCTCTATCGCCCTGTTTAGAGAGCTACGACTTCTTTTTCAATTCAAAAATTTGGGAGGAATTCGTAAGATTAGAGTATGTCTCTCCAACAGCATCCCAAATTTCTTTTGCATCTATGCACATGAACGGACGACGAATCAGTTCTTCCATGGAATTTAGCAACCATCCCGTAATTAGAGAATTCTCATAACGCTAGCACTGGAATGTGGGGTCAGTTGCTGTTGGTTTTGGCTCCTCTTTGGTCAAAAATCCAAGTTTTCCTCTGCCATCCAGGGCTAGTTTGACAGACTGAGCCCATTCCAAAAAAATTTTGACCATTAGGCCTCACCACTGTAATCTGCAAGGATGGCAGTGTAGTAACATCCAAGCTGGTCTGGCTGGTCGACTGGTGGACAGGATGTACTGGAGGTACTAGAGATTGTTGACATGATGTGGCAGGAAAAAAATGGAGGAAGGATTTAAAGGGGAAAAATAAATCCAAAAAAGTGAAAAAAAAAACAGATTGTAGGCAGGAAAAAATCTGACTTGGAGGATGAAGAGAACCAAAAATTCAAAACTTTAAAGTGAAGAAATCGACTGCAGAATGCCAACAAGGAGTTGACAGCCCCAGGAAAAGATAAAAAACCCCTAATTCTCTGATACCATGTAATTTTGAGGAATAAAATTATTTTCTGCTTATCATCAAAAGGCTACAGAGTTGTAGTATAAGTACAATGTAGGAATCACCTAAAGTAGGAAACTACTAACTAGGAAACTATAAACTAGGAAACTAAATAAACTAATTTACAGCTGTATCTAGTCACTAATTACGGAATATTTCCTTTCCTTTTATATCTAAACCGAAAAGTTCCTATTTCCCTGCCTCTCAAGATGTGCCCAAATTTCTATTAAATTTTAATGGTATTTTTCAATTGTTTGCCACGTAGAATCTATTTTTTTTTCGTAGTTGTTTACTCAGATTATATATCTTTCTAGTGTTTTTCGTTTCTTCATCTCTTGAAACATTTCGTACTTCTACACTCTTCAGGTGGAAGGGATTCTGGTTCGAGCTGCCGATGAGTTGCAGGCACTTCAGGAAGAACGCAAGGTCGTTGCTACTGGTTAGCTGGTTGAAGCTTTTTGTTTGATTTTGTTGATTTTGTTAATGCATTTTCCAAACACGCAGAGAGTGGATCCTCAGACTGCTGAAGCAATAGACAACTTTTTGTTGAAATTGAGGAGCTGTGCATCAGGAGATCTCTCTTTTACTTTCATCCTGGATGATCCTGCTGGAAATAGCTTCGTGGAGAATCTGTAAGAAAATTGTATAAAGTTGATACCATTGTGTCCATTGATGTGGCAAATTCTTTATTGTTCTGTAAGAGAATTGTATAAAGATGATATCATTTTGTCCATTGATGTGGCAAATTCTTTATTGTTTGTTTCAGAAATGCATGGACTAGATTATTGCTTATTCCCCCGTGTTTGTGTGTCTTTGCACTTGTGCCTGAAACTTTGCAATATAAAGATATTGAATATAGGTTGTAAGATCATTATGATTTCTCTTTCATGGGTCTGCAGTGATGCTGTTAAGTTATTGTTGCGCATGCACAATTAAGTTTATGATAATTTTTGCTAGATTTGCTCCATCTCCTGATCCATTATTGAGCGTTAAATTCTACGAGCGAACGCCAGAGCAGCAAGCATCACTTGGGTATCTAGTTGATCCATCTCAGTTGGGAGAAGCTGGTGTTGGACCATCATCAGAGGTGACGAACAGTTCTTCTGATCAAATAAGTAAAGAGCCACATGGATCTGTTGGAGCTGCAGCTGGACAACGGGCCATTGCACAAACTAATAGTGCTGAAATTGCTGAATCTTTGTTTCGGTACTCTGCCCCAGAAGAGGTCAATTTCTTTGCCTTACGTGATCTTAGTGTGGGATTAAATTGTCTTGTCATTAATCTCTACCCATAATGTTGTTTATTATGGTAGGTGATGACTTTCCCATCAACTTGTGGAGCATGTGCAGCTAGGTGTGAGACTCGAATGTTTGTCACAAGTATCCTTGACCTATTTTAAGGCATTCTATCACATGATAAATATTCTCTCACAGTCACATTGTTGAATCAAATTGAAATGCTTTATTCCTTAATTTGCTATGAGGGAAAGTGAAGCTACAAATCCTGTTCTCATGGAGTCTTAAGTAGTTTCTAATGAAATGAGTTCCATATGCCTCCATTTCATACTTATATTCCAGTATGCTTACTATATTAAGACTTCTTCCCTAATTAGTGACATTGACAATGACAATTGAAAGAAAGAAAACGAATAATTTTTCCTTATCTGAGATTACACTCTGACCAGTATGGAATTGTTTGGGAGATGGGATGAACAATCATATATGGGGCAATTATACTTGATTGTGTTGAAATTTACTCAATGTGGAGTCAATCTGATATGTGGAGCATGTGAAGAGCATCCATTATAATTTTTGAATTGGAAAAGGCGGAGATTAAGTATCTGAAATTTTGTTGAGAATGTCCAGTAGTATGAGAAGATATTGTGGACACTATGGATGGAGAGAAATGTTTCAACCTCATTATGTTTTGTGATCTTTGTCATTTTCAATAACTGTATGCATCCCTGATGGGTCATCTTTATTCTTAAGAACTGTGACTGCATTGTAGTTGCAGTGGACTTTTAGTTTAAAAATGATTTATCCACTTATCTAGGTGCATGCGTTTGACCTGCTGGTTATGTTTCTCATACAGAACATGTAGTTAAATCTTCGATACAAAAGAATAAAGATAGTAAAATCTGGAAGAGTTGCTAATTACCTTAACCAACATTTTCTTTGTCCGTATAAAATTTTTGTCATGACTTATGGTAAGTTGATGTTCTCTAAAAATACTATTTAAAATGTAGTACTGTTAGTAAACTATCTGACTTTAGTAAGGGTTGCACATGTTTTATTCATAGAAGAGCCATGTCAAGACATCAAATCACAGTAGCGACAACTTTGGCTGATGGCTTCTTCCTTTTCTGGGCATCTATGAAACATTTGATTTTATTGTAGAAGGTTAAAGAAAATATAGAATGCTAATGTTAGGGAGGATGTCTATCCATGATCCATGGAATTTATGGGTGAACTTTAGTTCATGGAAGTTGAAAGGCTTTTGTTGAGTTGATGGTAGGAATGTGGTTGCAGTGATGGAAGAACTAGAATTCTCGCCCTTCTGTGCTCCTCTCTACTACTTTCTACCATTTCTCTTTTCTTCTCTTTGATTTTCCATTTCTGTTCCCCTTTTTGACTCAGACAATAGTTCTTCTTGTGAAAAGAACTGGCAGTTATACACTTGAAATTTTCTCTGACATGTTTGTGTCTATAACCGTTACTGATACTTTTTGTTGCTAATTGCTCTGGAATATAAGTTTTGCTGATTCTTTTCTTATTGTAAGACTATTTCATTGATTTTTTGTTTCATCAGACATTTGAAGCCTTGACTGCTTGTAGAGATTCCTTATTTCCAAGAAGTAATTGTCATGGCATCAGCGTGTGATGCCTGTGGTTACCGCAGTTCTGAGGTATGTAACAAACGCTTTTACTGTTCACTGTGCTCTCATTTAATCATTTAACTCTTATTTTTCACGCAGTTGAAACCTGGTGGACGAATTCCTGAAAAAGGAAAGAGAATCAAACTTTCTGTGAAGAACATTAAAGACCTAAGTCGTGATTTGATAAAGGTTTGGTTCTGTATTTGTGTTTATTTTCATAACAAGGAATCTATTGTTTTGCAAATAGTTTGATTTTGCAAATCAAAGATAGCCAAAGGGTTTGACTTGTATACTTCTATCATACGAGTTGGGATCCTTTTGCGGCAAAGACCAGTTGGGAGATTTTGTGTTTGCTAGGCAATCAGTCAGGGACTGGACTTTTTCACTTTTGATTACAATTCTGTTATAAGTGATTGAGGAACAATAGTGAGGAGTTCCTGAAGGACAGATCTTGAATTGAGAAAAATATGTACTGATATTGTTTAGCATCTTCAAGATTATAAATGGGTAATAGGAATAGGACAATGAATGAGGAGCTCTTACTGAGGAGTTAATCTGCAACAGTTTGGAAAATGAGTGTGCTGCTATTATTTAGACCTTAAGTATTGCAGATAAATCAGCAATAGTTTGGAAAATGAGTGTGATGCTATTATTTAGACTTTAAGTATTGCAGATCACCTATTCGAATACTTTTGTGATTGGACTGTTTGGTCTATTCTATTTTATAAAGATAGTTGGGATATGTGCATGAGAGTATGTACAACTGAAGACCAATTATGCTAAAAAAAAGTTGCTCTTTTTTCATCTTTATTGAAATTTTATTTCAATTGAATTTAGAGGCCAGAATTATGGCATAGATGCATAATTATTATTCTTAACTTAGGGTGGAACCAAATATGTGATTCATTGGTGAACAAATTATTAGCTTGGAGAATTTCTCAACATTAGATTAGACATGAGGTTGCTTATTTATCCCAATTCTCATCTTTTGGAAACAGTTCGTAAGTTATTGCATTTTGGTTGTGAAGAAATGCACTTACGAACATGTGGATAATTAACAAGGTTATATTCCATTTAATTAAGGGGATGAGTGGAAACCATGAAAATTTTGCTTGCCTTGGGTTATTTGATAAGAGTCACGCTAACTCTCTAGTGCTCAACATGGTGGCATCTGCTTTTTGTGTTCTAAGGAATTGTGCTTCAGTTTACTGATGAAAATAAGCTTTTAGATGCTTTAATACCATAGGATTTGCAGTAAGGGTCTGAGGTTTGTTTGGACAACTTTATTCTTTCCCTCTTTCTTTCGTCCTAAATCCTTCTTGTTTCTTCTTATCCACTACCTTGGTTTCAGCCTTTTCAACAGTACTTTTCTTGCTTTATTGTTCCTATCTAATTTAAATGACAGACAGGAAAGTATATTTTGAATTTTAGTTGTTTTTTGCCTTCTCAAGAGCACATATGCAGGTTTCTGAATGTCCATTAGATAATGATGAAGTTGGTGAGGAGGTATTATGGTCAGTTAAGAACATCTTGCAAAATTAACCTTAGTTTTGATTTTTATTCTTTATTCTATAATTGTTGGATTCCTTGCAAGCGTTCTGAGTGTCAGTTTTTGGTTGCCAAACTTAAGCCGCTCTAGAATGGTACGCCCTTTTGCAAGGAGTACTCATAATTGTAAGCGTGCTCGTAAAACAAACAACATTAAATTTACTTTTCTGTTCTTTGGAATAAGTGTTTGATACAAAATAATAATGTGCCTGATCTAATGTTGACCATGGCTTTTGAGTGCATATTTTGTCATTGTGTTGACCCTGTAGAGAATTGCTAAATGACATGGACAGTCTTTATGCCAGTGGATGGAGTCATGGGAGGAAATATCCTGGAAAATATTTGAACGAATAAAAAACTGTTCTTGTGTAGTGTGAGGTGTTAGTCTTCTCATTGTTATGCTTTCCTATCCTGATTTTTTTTTTAGCTTTTTGGTATTGTCTTTGGATGATTGCATTTGAACTTTGTTCATCAATAGAAAAGCATTTTTAGATTTGCCATTTCTTGCATTTCATATGGAGATGCAAGTCATTCTCTGACAGCCATGCTTATTTACAGTCAGATACTGCAAGTGTTAAAGTACCAGAGCTTGATTTGGAGCTTGCAAGTGGTACTTTGGGAGGAGTGGTTACAACAGTTGAGGGCTTGATAACAAAAATTAGTGAAAGTGAGTATGACTTTTCACATTTATGCTTTACTTGTTCCTTTTGTGATTAACATGTTTCTTCATAGTTGTCATGCTCATAGAATATTGGACTTTTATTTTTCACTGAAGCCTTGGGACTGTGAACATAGAAGTACGCATATAAGTGTTTGAGAATATTTACTTTTAGACCTTTTCTTTGATAATTTGACAGACTGAGTTATGTACAGATGTGCATTCTCTTATTCTTTACAACAATCTGCTTCACTTTTCCTCATTTTTGTTGTGCATATATATTCCATGCTTTTCTTATAACATGCGACAACACCACCACCACCACCACCTATTATAATCCCGCTGGTCTGGAAAGGTTTGGGAGTACACAATCTTATTTTTAACTAGTAGAAAGGCTGCTTTCAAATGACCTACATGATGCACTGATTTACTTAGAATATGGACTCAAAAGCACACTCTGTAATTAGGATGTAAAAGAGAAGATTAATATAAAGATGTCTCATCATTTTGAGAAATTTTTGAGAAGAGGGTAAGCGGTCCTATATTAAGGATAAGCTATCAACACCATTGGCACATCATTTAACCCCCAAAGTGATCACGTACAAGTATTAAAACATATAATCTGAAAATTTTCCATGTAATATAGAAAACATACCAAAAGGATAGAATTAGAAGAAATGTTGCGAAAGACAGAAATTTTGGGAAAGCCATTAGGATGAAACATGCTTTCTATATTACTTACTGTTGAATTAAAATTGCAATGTAGAAATGTTTTTTTTTTTTAAATCTAAAGAACAAAACAAGTATAATCCATAGAATCTAGATTACAAAGAATTAAGGTTCCTAGTAATCATCTACATCTTGAGATTGAGGGAACTTGCTACACCAATCCCCATCTGCTCCTCATGCTACTTTTTAGATTTGCAGCTATTCCTCTGGCTAACATTGGCTAATCTGCAATGTAGGAAGATGGCTTGAGAAACCTTCTCACTGCTTCTACTCTCTTTTTTGAATACTATGCAATTGTGCTCTTTCCTTATGTAGTACACCAAAGCTGTCCAAATTAACCTAATAGCTTTTAGATAAGCCCTATTATGCACTCTAATTTTCCCCAGCCAAGCAATAGTTTCTCTCCAACAATCTGTTGATTGGGCCACGTTGAGTATATTCTACAGCCGATCCCATATTTGTCTGGTATACCTGCATCTAATCATGAGGTGTTTCAAACTTTCCAGTTCTGCATTACATAATTCATAGTTCAAATTGTTAATTGAGAACCTGACCTTATCCCTTGTAAGCAACTTTCAATTGATTCCCATACATAAGATGAATGAGCTGGGTTAAGATCACTATCCCATACTAAAGGTTGTCCGCTCCTACCCTGTGGTCCGTGTAGCCTGTAACAATGTCTTACAGGCTTTTGTTTTAAGCTTCCTTGAGTTATCTGCTAGCCACTGAATTTCATCCTGCTCTCCTCCTTGACATCGTGGCAACTCTTCCATGATGAGGCCGACACTTCTACTGTTGTGGAAGGGCCATATCCATTGATTATTTCGAATAAGCAAGCTTACATTAGTAGTTGGATTCACCACCAATTTCAAGCCCTGTACCTCCACTTTATGTAGAGGACCTTTAAAATGCCAATTATCATACCAAAAAGACTTGCTTTCTCCATTTCCAATCCTGTGAAACACCTGACTTTGCATCCATTATTTGGTCTCTAGAATTTCTTTTAGAGCTCCTGACATATCCTGTCTTAACTATAGGATCCAGATACTCTTGTGCTTAATGAATACATTGTGTATCCATTTCATCCATAAATTCTCCGTTTTGTAGCACACTCATAAATACTCTTGTGCTTAATGAATACATTGTTCTATTCTTTTTTCTCAACTAGAGTTAGGTTTTTTGTTTATGTAGTCTTTATGATAGAAGAATCATAACTTTCAATATATTTTCTCATCTTTAATCAGATTTCACTTATTTGCTTATCTGTTTTGTGATCTGGGGTGACTAGGTCTCTGTTATTTACATATCATTTGTGTTGCGTCTCACATGACGTGTGAAGGAAGTAAAATTGGAAACATTATGTATATGCAATTAGAAATAAAGCATTCTATGTTTCTATTAGTAGCTTTTCTTACTTTCGTGCATCGTGTAATAAAGATGAACAATATGGTTACTCTGGTGTTTGTTGTCTGTTACTGTGTACAATGTCGTGATATTTTGCTTGCTATTTCATTTCTTTTTTCATATTTGGATTTTTTCTTTTTTCTTTTTGGGTCACGAAACACATTGCAGGACATGTCATTATTATATATTTAAATGACGTTAGATTATTAAGAACATTTGTATCTGCATGGTCATCCCCTCATCCTCCCACTCTTCTTCCACAAAATTCAATAGGAAATTTATATCTGCATAGTCATCCCCTAATCCTTCCACTCTCTTCTTCCACAAAATTCAATAGGACATTTATATCTGCATAGTCATCCCCTAATCCTCCCGCTCTCTTCTTCCACAAAATTCAATAGGACGTTTATATCTGCATAGTCACCCCCTCATCCTCCCACTCTCCCACAAAATTCAATTGATTCATGACTAATACTAGACTTCATATTCAGATGTTTAAGTTTACTTTTCTAAGTTGCCTTGTGCAGGTCTTGAAAGAGTGCATGGATTTACCTTTGGGGATAGCCTAGATGAGCATAAAAGAAGCAAGTGGCAAGACTTTAGAACAAGGCTAAACAAGGTATCCTATTTTCTGTTCTTTTATATGCCTGTAAAGTATTGTCCACTTCTCTTTGGGGATTTTTCCAGGGGTTGGGGGGGTGCAGTGTAGAAAGGACATGGTAATTCCTTTACCATATTCGTACGTTAAATGTTTTTGATTAACTGCATACTTTGCATGTACCTGTATGATGAATCAAAATCCTACTATAAGCAAGTGCTTTTAATATTGACATCCATACATGGAAGAATTCTCTGAAAAAACGAACAATAGAAAATGTTACTTATGTGATTATTGTTAGACCTAGGGCATGAGAGGAACCTGCTTGAACTGCCATAAAATAATTAAGGAGTGGCTAAATCGGACGTAATATCAGTTTAGTTAATTTTCTTATTTCAAGAAAAGCTTGAACCATTAGTGCCATTTGGTTTAGAAAGATCTAGATCCACCCATCCCAACTGAACTGATAATCTATTAGTGAATTGCTGGTTCTCAAGTTTATTTAACCAATACTTGCCTTATAGGTTGTTATGTTTTGAAATTGGGTTGTCTGAATTCTTAGGCTATGTTCTTTGTGCTATGTACTTTTTATTGATCACATTCCTGGTGCTTGAAGCAAGATATAGTAGACATGATCTGGTTTGAAAGGTGAAAGAGTTGAAAATCTAGTTCCGAAGATAGCCTATAAGTTCAGGCTGCAGAAACTATCCAAACTTAAAATGAATTTATCTCTCTCAGTTTGATTTTTTTTAGTGAAGGCGTGTTTGATTTTAGTGAAATTAATCACCTTTGGAATTATGACTTCAACTCAAACTAAACTGCTCTTAAACCTTTATAATTTTTGAACTTCTTGATTGTTTAAAAGTGGGTCGGTTAATTTTCATCTTTTGTCCCAGCATAACATGCTAAAATTCAGTGAACATATTTTGTTACGTTTAAGCGATTATTGAGACAATGGAAAGAAGAGCTCCTATATTCTGCTCTCATGTCTGTTTCTATATGACTTTGGTTTATCTGAACCTAACAAGAATTGTAGTGATTGGGCTTTTCTTCCTTTTTCATCAATTTCATTGTATTATATTCCTTAAACATGTTGCAGCTTCTGAGTATTGAGGAGCCTTGGATATTAATACTCGATGATGCCTTGGCAAATTCCTTTGTCGCCCCAACAACTGATGACATTGATGACGATCACCAGTTGACATGTGAGTTTGTTTTCATTTGCTCTCTCTACTTTTGTTAGGTATGGAAAATGTTTTGATAGCCAGACTGGGATATTGAATTTGTTAAAAGTCAAGGAAATAAGGTAACGAGCTGGGTGTTAGTCAAAGAAAGTTACCTGGAGCTTATTTGGTAATTAAGGTGATTTGTATGGTATTTTGTGCTATAATTTCAGTTGAAGAATATGAGAGGTCTTGGGAGCAGAATGAGGAATTGGGTTTGAATGATATTGACACTTCTGCCGCAGATGCTGCATATAACCCGACGTCTACATACGATCAAACAGAGGGATAAAATTGTCTCATTTAGTGTTTTATTTTCTCCTCCTCCACATTTTTTATTAAATTTGTCTCCCTTATTTGGTTGGTGGATGCCAGCACTTTCCTTGTAACGATATAACTTATCAGTGTGTGTAGTTTTTTTCAATTTCCCTTTGTTTTTTGAGCCACTTTGGACGATTGTTTTGATGGCCTAATTTTGGATTTAAAGGCTTCTCGGCCACAATTATTAAAGAAGATCTCTCGATGATCCTAATGATGGCTTGCCCTTTGTCATTTTTCTTTTTCTCAATGATGTTTATATTTTATTGGGAGTCCTGGTTCCTTGTTCACTGATGTCCTTGGAAGTAGAATCATTTAAGCGCTAGTGCGTATAGATTTATCCCATTGCATTACGTATTTAATTATCCCACTGCAAGCCCAATTCTCCGTGCCTTTTCAATTTATATTTTAAGGACACATGGACCATAGAATAGAACAATGGGTGGTAACCACCTCGAAATTCAATGTTTAATTAACTTAAAAAGAAGTCTTGAAATAACAAAGTTACAAGGCTTGTATACGTCTTATGCTTTCCTAGTTTTAAAGTTTTGTTGTATTTTTCTAGAAACAAAAATTTAAAACGTTCTAAACACTTAATCATATATTATTTTGAACTTAAAAAAAAGATATGTTAAAATAATGACATACGATTTAGAAAATACCACATATTTAGCGCTCAAGCATCTCCTTAAGACCTAGATAGTATTAAAATATTAAAATATGTTTCTTTTAATTATTTATATTAAATTCATTAGTATTTTATTTTTCGGTGACAACGCATGTAAGTGTGTACATTTGTTTTCTTCAAATGCAAGTGCCATTCCAAATTGGTTTGTTCTTCTATTTGAATATTTGGCACGTTTGGTAAGACTTTTTGCATTTAAGTAGGAGCTGACTTGATTTCTTAGCATCGTTATGTCGAGATTCCCTGTATTTATTTAGCACACAACTTAAGACTTTTGGTGCCTGTATCCTGAGAATTTTGTCAAGAAGAGTGACCGCAAGATGTATAGTCCTAATGCAAGGTACACGAACTTATATGTTAAGAACTTGGATCCAAATGTCATTGAAGATTTTTTGTAGCTTAAATTATAGAGTTCGAACATCTGTTTTGATAACACAATCGAAGACATTTATTTTATCAAAATATGGATGAATCATGTTTTTACAAGAAGGTTAGTGGGAGCACATTTGTCTTCCTAGTATTATATGTGAATGG
>JANZLD010000007.1:1064267-1078968 GCA_026413575.1 Erythroxylum carthagenense
TATGCAATCAACAATCATTTACCAATGATTATCGAAACTATAATGCATGTGAAATGCGACACTTGCCTGTACCAAATTATAACCCGATCCAAATTACCAATTTACCCGTCACTCCGGTAACGGGATGTTACAAGTGGATTCTTTAGGCGACTTTTATACTGGTATTATATATACATTTACTGGGGCTTCTTTTGTCTGGCATTTTTATTTTATTCTTCGTATTTCGTTTCATTAATGTTATTATTATTATTATTATTTTATTGATCTTCTTATTAGTATTAGTTTTACCTAGCATTACGTGTTTTAGTCGTTTGGTTTTGGTATCACTACTATTCGTTTATTTCTTTTCGGATTGTTTTCTGTAGTGTTATTAATAGTGGTATTTATTTATGTATTTATTTATTGAGTTTTTTATTCTTAACTTTCCTTCTTTATTAGCACTATTATTTCTTTAATAGTAGTGTACTTTTTTATTATCATTATTACTAGTTTTTTTATTAGTATTATTATTATTAGTATTGTTATTTTCTATTTCCTGATTAGCATCCTTTTATTGAGTTTCGTATTAGCTTTAGTTTATCGTTATTAGTATTAGTCCCATTACTTTTGGTATCATCATTTTATTTATTTATTTATTTATCTACTTTTATTTTATTTTATTCTATTTTTTAATTATTATTATTATTATTATTATTATTATTATTATTATTATTAGTACTACTACTATTATTAGTATTATCCTTGGCAATATTATTCCTTTGTGATTATTACTTATTCTTATTTCCTTTTGCAGAGGGGGTATTAGTTTCGACTTTTTAGGATATCTTAGGATAGTACGTGTAGGACCGTATGTGACACGGGTTAGGTGGGATGCCTTCAGATCACGTAAAGGGGATCAGTACACGTGGATTGGTATGCATAGTGTACAGGAAAAACGTTGGTGATGATGTTTTAACGATAGGTTCTTGGAACATGGGGACCCTCACGGGTAAGTCCTTAGAATTGGTAGAAATTTTAGATAAATATATGATATAAATCGCATGTCTTCAGGAGACTAAGTGGGTAAAAGCTTAAGCGAAGGAGATACGAGGGTTTAAATTATGGTACTCGGGAAGTACGCGGAAGCAGAATGGGGTAGGTATCTTAGTGGACAAGGGACTTATAAACAGAGTAGTGGAGATCACCAGGGTCAATGATAGGATAATGGTGGCACGAATTATTTTAAACAGTGTGGTTCTCAATATAATTTGTGCGTATGCATCGCAAGCTAGCGCAGACGGACAACAAAAACATATATTCTTGGAGTCGCTGGAGGGGGTGTTTATCCAAATCTCTCCTACTGAGCAGATCATACTAGGGGGACTTTAATGGCCATATAGGAATGGACTCAGACGGTTATATAGACATTCATGGGGGCTTCGGCTACGACACTAGAAATGCTAGTGGGGTTGATTTATTAAACATGGCCGTAGCTTATGAGTTAGTAATAGTAAATTCCTGCTTTAAGAAAAACGAAGCGCATTGGTGACGTTTCAGAGTAGCACAACCAAGACACAAATCGATTATCTCCTTGCCAGGAAAATTGTCCGATCATGATGTAAGGATTGTAAAGTACTTCCGGTAGCCTATCTATCAACCCAACATAAATTGTTAGTTTTGGATCTAGAAATTAAGGGATGGAGAGCATAGCTATTTACCAAGCCACATCGCAAAATCAGATGGGGGAGATTAAAAGGGGACATGGTGGAACTTTTTAGGACTCAGGTTAGGAATAATACACTATGGGCTGTGAGTGGGGATGCGAATCAGATGTGGCAGGAAGTAGCCCCAGTAGTGAGAGAGACTACCACTAAACTCCTAGGAGTTTCTAAAAGACAGAGGAGGGGATGGTGGTTAGACGAGGTACAGGGGACGGTAAAGACGAAAAAGAGAGTTTTTAAAGATATTCTGGCAAGTGCTACAGAAGAGGAGTGGATTATTAATAAAGTGAGGTACAAACTAGCAAAAAAGAAGGCTATCTTAGTGGCTAAAGGTGAAGCCTACGAGACTATGTATAGGGAGTTGGATACGATCAAAGGAGCACAAAGTATTTTTAAAATAACGAGAGTTAGGGCGTGTACGACGACGGATTTCAACCAAGTTTGTTGTATATGGGATGAAGTAGGACAATTACTCACAAATCAGCAAGACATCAAGTGGAGATGGAAGAGATACTTTTTGGCCTATATAATGAGGACATATTGGTCAACATCGAGCTAGGGGAACCTCCCATGCCGGGACCAAGTATAAACGAGTCCTCATGGGAGAAGATAATAAGGGGAGAAATTATAAAGACTTTAAGAGGGAAGGGAAGCAGAAGGGAAGTAGGACCAGATGACATCCCTATAAAGGTATGGAAGAAAATAGGAGCTGTCGGTATTGAGTGGTTAGTTCAGCTCTTTAATGTAATCTTTGAGTCAGCCAGAATGCCGGATGAATAGAGATTGAGTAGGTTAATCCCCTTGTACAAGGTTAAAGGAGTCGTTTAACAATATCAAAATTATCGAGGCATCAAATTACTCAGTCATACCATGAAGTTATGGGAGAATGTAATTGGTAAGAGAATCAGGAGAGCTGCTTCCATATCGGCCAACTAATTTGGATTTATGCCTGGTAGGTCGACGACAGAAGCAATACATCTACTTCAGAGATTAATGGAATGCTACTGAGAACGAAAGTGGGATCTGCATATAGTTTTTGTCGATTTGGAGGAGGCGTATGACAGGGTTCTTAGAGAACTCTTGTGGTGGTGTTTGAAAGCAAAAGGCATTCCTAGGACATATATCAGGGTGATTAGGGATATGTATGAAGGATCCTTGACTAGCGTAAGAATAATAAGAGGGGACACAAAAGCGTTTTTTTTATTAGTGTTGGACTACACTAAGGCTCTGCTTTAAGTCCTTTTCTATTCACAGTGGTATTAGACGAACTTACCAACCATATTCAAAGAGAGGTATTTTGGTGTATATTATTTGTGGACGATATTGTCCTGGTAAATGAGACCAAGGAGGGGGTCAATGCTAAGTTAGTTGGAGAGCAGCGTTAGAATTGAAGGGTTTTAGAATGAGCAGGTCCAAGACAAATTATTTAGAATGTAACTTTTTGGGTAGCCAGATGGCAGAAGGGGTGGCGGTAACGATTAGCACTAATATCATACCACAGAAATTGAGTTTTAAATACCTTAGATCTATCATGCAGAGCGATGGTAAAATAGATGACAATATATTACACCGTATTAGATCTGGGTGGACCAAATGGCGGGGTGTTTCAAGTGTTTTATGTGATAAAAAGGTCCCTATAAAACTCAAAGGGAAGTTTTATAAAATGGTTATTCGGCCAACCATGTTATATGAAGCAGAGTGTTGGCCTACTAGACGTAGCCATACGCGTCAGTTGTTAGTAGCAAAAATGTGTATGCTTAGGTGAATGTGTGACATTACCATAAAGGATAGGGTACGGAATCAGGTAGTGAGGGCCAAACTCTAGGTTGCTAGTATTGTAAACAAGTTGTGAGAGAAAAGATTTAGGTAGTTTGGGCATGTGCGCAGGATGCCCTTTGATGTGCCGGTATGAAGCGGTGAGATAATAAACCTTAGTGGCTACAAGAGGAGGAAAGGAAGGCCTTACAAGATCTAGAAGGAAGTGATCAAAAATGATATGTCAGAGTTGGCTCTCATTGAGATAGTTGCTCGATTTAGGAAAGTCTAGTGTGATAGGATAAGGGTCAACAACACCCATTATAATCCTCACGTCTCTTACTTAAACAATAGGACGTACAACCCCATGTCCTTTACACCTTTGCAAGTAGTAAGTTGTTGGTCAAGGCTTCCGATCATGAGTAGTTAGGGGCAGACTAAAAATCGTACCTTAAAACTGTAGGAGTGTTATTTCCTCAAGGTAGGTAAGTGTTGACTTCTAGAGCGACTAGTGATAACAAGAGCCGACCTTTATAAAGGGTAAGGTAATAGCCGATCTGGCCAACCAGCAGGTCTGTCCTTTTTGTCTTGTAGTGCATTTCTAGTCACTAAATTTTTATGCATGCTAGTTCTTTAATTATTACTTTTGTTATTTTGCATCATTTTTTACCTATCATATCTACATGTGGGTCTATCGGAAAACAACCTCTCTACTATGTAGGGATAAAGTTGTGTACTATAAGACCTCCCCAGACTCGCCTCACTGCGGGACTTCAGACTGGGTGGGATGATGATGATATATGCATTCAATAAAAGTGGGTTATCGGATAGACACACACACACATTTATATAGAGAGATGGGAAAAGTATTAATAATGTTAACATGGACCACTTTCCCATTAACATGGCAACTCTAAGCTGGCAGCAACAAATCTGATTGACGCTAGTGATTACCTAATCTTGATCATAGTTCAACCAGCCAAATCTGCTCATACTAAGAAGTTGTTTTTTGTGGACATTAAATCACAAATGTAATGTTATTTTTCTTATTTCTTCTAAAATTGGTATTTTCTGTATAAGTTAGATGATTTTATTAAGCCTTACAAAGTTCGTTTGGTAGCCAAATGATATATAGAGATTGAAAGTTTGGATTATACTGAAAGCTCTGCACTTATTACAAAATTAACTACTATTAGATGTCTATTGGTTAAACTACTACTAAGAATTGATAGTTACATCAATTAGATGTGAACAATGTATTCTTTCATGGTGAATTGCAAAAAGAAATCTACACGTCTCCTCCCCTAGGCTATCTCTCACCTTATGACACTCGTGTATGTCAACTTTATAAATCGTTGTATAGACTAAAACAGCCTCCTTGATAATAGTTCAAAAAGTACTCTTTATCATTGAGAAAATTTGGCTTGTTTCAATCTTACAATGAGCATTCACTTTTTACTTTAAGTGAACGTAACTCTTTTTTTTTACTCTTCTTGTCTATATAGAATATATAGATTTTGTTAGAAATGATATTTTGTAGATTAAAATACTTAAGAACTACACATGTTTCTCTACACAGGATCTTGGTACTCTTACGTATTTTTTAACTTAGAACTTGCACGTTCTCCTTGTGGAATATCTCTTTGCTAAGCTAAATATACTCTTGACCTCTTAAAAGAAATTGGAATGTCTAGCAGCAACCCAACTGCTTTTTCCATTTTCCAATAAAATTGAATATCTTTAAATTTTGGTGAATCATTAAAATAACGGAACTAATATTGTCATTTAATTACGTGTCTTAAATATATCTCACCATTTTTTGTCTTGATATCACTTATGCAATACAACTTCTTTGTTAATTCATGCAAAAATCTTATCATCTACATCTTGGTGTTGTCTATTATATTCTTCATTATTTGAAGAGTTCTCCTTATCAAGGTCTTTTTCTCCTTTAAATAATTATTTTTAGATAAGAGTTTAATGTGATGTCAACTAGGCAAATTCTCTCCTATGTCTCAATGATCTATTATAAGTTATTACATTTTTTTAATGCTACTTGTATGACTTAGATATCAAAGGAACAATCCACAATTTAATGTTTTTTTTAAGAATCAAAAGTTCACTTTTATGGTTGCTACAATTAGTGAGTTCATATGGTTACATGTTCTTCTTACTAATATTTCTCTGTCTTATTATCTACCTACACTTTTGCATTATAACAATCAATCAACTTTACATATCGCTACTAATCCCTTCTTCCTTAAATGCCCTGAACATATTAAGATTAGCTATCATTTCATTTGTGAGCACTTGCAATTTGGCATTGTTGCTACACAATATGTTTGAAATCAATTCCAATTGGTAGACATATTAACTGAAACATCAAGACATGATCACTTTTATTTTCTTCTTCATAATTTAGGCATTAAGGATCTTCATGCTTTAACTTGAAGGGGGATCTTAAAGATATTGTTTGAATATGTGTTACCTTCTATATCATGATATTTTTTAATGAAGTTAAGTAATATATTAATATAAAACTATATAATAAAACTCCAGCTAGAGGCTTTAGCCTTTTAGAGGGCACAAAATATAGTTTCAAAGGTTAAAGCTTTCTAAAGAAGGATGTGGGGGGCAATTTACTAAGCATGCCATATAGATAGTTTAGAGCATAATTCAGGCAACATATATAGTAAAATCCTTAGCAATATTAGTCATCCCAATCTTGAGTGCAAGCTTCTTTAAATTGTCTTTAACATTCACAACAAGGTCTCTAATTAGTCTACTGTTCCTTTCCCTCTAGATTAAGTATATCAATATGTCAAAGCTTATTATAGACATGCTAAGATCCAATTTGTTATGCATTTAAAGTCTAGAAGCCTAAAGGATGTGCTTGGCTAGTTTAGAGGATTCTATATTAGGTTGAATAAATTTAGAATTTGGTCCCTCAAGTATGATGAGTATCCATAATTGAATTAAAGATGATTATAGTCCTCATTTGCATTCCTGTATTGTGTATATTTAGTGTCCACTAAGGGAAATTTAGGTCTATTATTAGTTCCCATTTTCTTATAGGCAACAAGCCATATCATGAATGAATAGGATGGAATCAAATCAAAGCATTATATTAGCTCGGAATGATCATGTAATATAAGGGGTCCTATTATAATCTTCTTACATGAGGCACTAGTGACCTTTAAGGACTTATCCATACTCCATTGTATTCTTTCTATTATGGAATGGCCAGCCCCATCTATTATTTATGATTAGCTTCGACACCTTAGTTTCACTAAGGATGATAATAGCTTTAGTGGATTAAGAGTGTTTTAGCTTATATAAAGGGCCTAGATAATGCTAATTATTAAACTAGAAGTCTATGCACTTACTATTACCAACATTTTTCCTCAGGTAAGGTTGCATAATAAACCTTTTCTTCATTATCTATCTTAAAGACAAAGAGGTTCTAGGATTAAAGTCAATGACATAAGCTTTCTTTTCATATGAAATATATGTGGATCCATTTCACCCACATGTTTTCCTTATCTACACATAACTTCTATAATCTATTTGTAAGCAATATTGTGTTCATCATTCAGTCTAAAGTGATCCCTAAATATCTATATTGTTTTGGTAAGCTGATAAGGGTCCATTTGACACTAGGGATTTTAATCTTGTTACTTTTTCCACTCCATAAGAAGTCCTATATCAATTTGCCTATAGATTTAAGAACTCCTTTTTAGTAAAGTTAGATAAGAGCACTAATATATATAGAGATTGCTTAAGATAGATATGACAAGCTACAACCTACGTCCGTATAAAGGTGATACATCATTTCAAAGTTAGATAAGATCACTAATATATATAAAGGCTTTCTATTCACAACCATAAAATAAGACACTAAGGTGATATAGTTTTGGATTTGATGAATTTGATTGGGAATCTAAAGGCTTTCAATGAGCTAGTGATGAAATTCTAACAAAGGGAATAAAATTTTAGAGTCAATCTTTGGAGTATAGCTCTTAACGGATTTACCAAAGTTATAGCCCTTAAAAAGCTCTTGTGCAAGTAGTACATTATCTCTAATGTATCTCCTATGAGCATAGGCTCCTTGATTAGGGTTAATGATGTTTGATAGGGTCTTCCTTAACTTATTTGCCAAGATCTTAAAGTTTATATTATGTACCACAACGATATGCATTTGATCTATATCATTTAGTTATGAAGGTTTAAGAACTTTATATACCAAACATATATAGGTTTTGTTTAATTTAGTAATCATCCTCCTACATATAAAGAATTTCAAGACTGAGTTTAAGATCATAACACCTATTAACTTGTATTGTAAGAACCTTGTATTGTACCCATCTAGGAAAAGGGCTTTGTTTGGATGAAAGGAAAATATGATGCATTTGAATCCATCTTGAATAACTTTACTAGATAGTTCAGTAAAAAGGTGAACATGAATAAAGCCAACAATGGAGTTCCTGAGTAACTCAGAAAAAAGTTTAACTTTATTCCTTTTCCCTAGTATCTTCCTAAAATGTTCAAAGGCTCGTTTATTTATTTTTTCTTATTCATATAGTTCCTTACCCTTAAAATTAAATAGAGATATAATTTTGCTTCTTTCTTTTTCTTTTTAGTTTGAATGATGTTATAAAAAAATCTTAAGTTTCTATCCTCATCCCTTAACCATAAAATTTTGGATTTTTGCTTCAGCTGGAAGTTTTAATCCTTTAACGCATTAATATATCTTCTCAGATCCATTAATTCCTGATTTTTGACTAAAGGATCATATAAGTTTGTGGCAAATACATTCTGGCAGTTATTAACATAATTAAATGTCATTTTCTTATCTATAAGCATTAGATTAATATTGCTTTTTGTATTTAAATGAGTTCAACTTTGATAGATTTCAATTTCTATAGGCATTGGAAAGTTTATAATCCAGATAGCTCAAAACAAAGGCCCTTGGTGACTGCATCTCTAAAATTAGGGTGACTTAACAAGGAATTAAAGAACATAAAAGGAGCATTTCTCTTAACAATTGTGGATTTTAACTTTATCTCAGTATGAGTATGATATGATGTAAGGTAGTTAATGAAGTAGGCAAAACTGTGAGGGTATGAGTTAAGCTAAGTAGAATTGACCAAAAATATATATAGTTTCTTTTAGAGAATTTAGCTTCATGTTTATCTATTATTATAGGTTAAAATTTTGCCCTTGTATTTTAGGTTTGTTAATTCTAAGTTATTGGTTAATTGAGGTAATTTATGGTGTCTGATTTATGCTACCTTCATATGTCCTTGAGCTTCACAAGGTGACAATATACAATTGCAATCACCGACCAAAATCCAAATGGAGGAGGAGCTCAAACAAATTCTTTCCAACTTATACCATAATTTTCTTCTTTGGAACTCCTACTTACAAGTATATATTATTATCATAGGTAGAGGAGATTTGGAGTGCTTTATGATAATATCGCAATAGATATACTAATCTGACACAAACCAGTTTAACCATTATATAATTAATGAGTAGTATGGTTGTCAATTATGATCCATTCCTTCTCTAAAACAAATGCCCTCTTTAGAATTGATCATTTTTTTATTTTGGTATCAATAAGACCAAAAAAATGCGGCTTCTTTGTTTATTTGGCCTATTTAGGCCTCTGACATTCCAAACCGAAAAACTCATCTAGAAGAGGTGGTATTAGCTCTTTTCTTCCTATTTTTCTTCCAGTTCTACTCCTACTAGTACTTGACTATATATTGCAATTGTAAGCTTACCTTCACATCCTTAAGATTAATTTAGGCCTCCAGTGTATAACTTGTTTCACTACAATTCTGTTGTTTCCTATTAAATTCTCTTTCAATATAGAAGTAAAACTTTATCTAGCTTTTGTTCAGTGGTGTCATTAACTTGAGGTTCATGTGCATGTTTAACATGAAAATTATCTCCAGTTAGTTGTGTATCTTTGATTTTTCCAGAGTATCACTAATTGGCTTTAAAGAATTATTGGATGGCTCACTTTATGATTGGTTGACTTGGGCGTTTGATGTCTTCACCTACTACCGGGTTTCAAAAGAGTAAGTAGTTTAAGGATTTTGATTTTTCACCCTCTATATTTTCACCATACCTTTTCTTGTAGGTTTACTTGGATAGGTAATCTGGATGGAGTCCTCGACCAGCTTGCCTTCCTTATTAAACCTCATTACAGTGATGGAATCACAAAGGCTTTTTTCCAATTAAACCTCAATGTAAACATAAGCAAACCTATTCTCTTCAAAGTAACTATATTTCTTCAAAACTAAGTGGCCTTCCTTATAAGCCAGCAGCCTTTAAAGACTAGCATTTTAACAAAACTTTATGAAAATTATCCTAAACTAGAATGGTTTTTAGTTTTGTTCTATCCAATGATATTCCTAGTCTCTATTTCTGCACTAGTATAGTTTTCCCCTAAATATGTCACAACCCTAAGTAGATGATCTTTTGTATCCTATCCTCAAGGGAAAAATCCAAAAATAAAGATCTCATCTTCATTAATCAGGGTATTTATCAGGCCAAATATTCTCTAGTTGTTGTTTGCCATTGTTGGATAAGGGGAAAACCTAATTTAATAAAATAACCAACCAATGTTGCTTTTCATTTTCTGGTCTCCATTTATAACACCTCTGGTAGTGGAGAGATTGGGGCAAGTTCAACCTAACTTAAGCTATAATGGAACTAACCAAAAGAGTTAAGGTCCCTTACAACTTTATTGCAAGACAATTTTGAGTCTCAAAATTAAGCTTGAGGATTTGATTTGATATTATCTAGAGTTTTAGAGTTAGGATTAGCTAGTGGAGGAAAGGAAATGGTTGAATGGAGATCAAGGGTTGGAGCAAAGATCATGTCAATGAAGTTGAGGTTATTGGGGGGAGCTAAAGAAAACCTTTCCAAAAAACAAAAAACAAATTGCCATAAGTAAAAGAAAAGAAACATAAATAGGAAGCATGTGACTAAATGAAGAAAACAAAAGATTAAGCCGAAGAGTGAGCCTAGGAGCTAGCCGGATGAAAGAACTAGGAAAATGTGGCTGAGCTAAGGAAAGTGGAAGAATAGGTTATGGAGTATAGTGAGGTGTAGAAGTTTCTCTCACTAGATCTTTCTTATTATACATCATAATATCACTTATAACTCTTTGGAATTTAGGCTATAATTATTCTCTGCTAATTAATTAACTAGGTATTTTTAAAAAAACTCCTAAATTATATGCTTTTATACTTATATGAATTGTTTTGTTTGTATTAGAATGAATCAAGAACTTCAATATTTAATTACAAAAAAAAAGAACTTCAATATTCTTTTCCTTCATATTTTAGTTCCATTTTCTTCATTAATCGTTTAGGAGCATCCTTTAAATTTTCAATTTAATGTTAATTGATATTTTGACTCATTTATGAAAAATTCCCTATAATGTAATATTTTAAAAGAAGGTCCTCATAAGTAGTTGAGTAGTCTTTACTACCCCTTTTGTTGGCTTATTTGATAGAACACATGACATGTTTTGAATAGAAAAAGTTAACAATAGAAGCTTTGAAGATCATAAGGATAAACATAGGACCTTTCCTTAAAATATTGAATCATAGGAAGCTTTAAGGACTAAGTACTCAAACTACCAAATTACAAGGGAATTAAAGATGTGGTCGGTAGTCGCACTCAAATGAAAAAGTGACATGTAGTAGAAGCTTAAGTTATTATTGGAAAATACCTCCTATTAGGGGACGTGATCACCTGTGCTATTTGTAACGTTCTAACTCTATTTCAGTCTATTTCATCCACACATTTATATGAAAACTTACATAAATTTGTGGATAAGATAGACTGAAACAGAGTTAGAACAACACAAGTGACACAGGTGATGTCATTTGTCCTTTTAGCATCTAAGATTACTTCATTTTAAATTTCTTTTATAGTTAAAAGTGATTAACAACAACCCCAATATGGGCTTTATATTAAATTACTCTATAAGTAATAACAATTACTGTTTATAGGTTCATAAATCTTTCATGTCTATTTAAAGTTAGGTGTCAAATCTCCTATTCTTAATCTTTTGATGTGCTCGTTAAGATTCAATATCTTATTAAGGCATAATTCAAATCCGAATGTCTCCTCCTTTTTATGTTGAACAATTTATTCGTATGTCCCTTCGGCTATAAGCCATTACTTTTTGGTCAGATTTTGGTTGTTAACGTCACTTCTCACTCTCATCATCTCTTGGTGTTGTAGATTTATTATTATTTTTTAATCTGTCTAACATTATTTGTAACAGTCGAAGTTTAAACTATCCAATAAAAGTTTAAATATGTGCATATATCAAAATAAAGGTTCTTACATATGTGATACACAGACCTCGAAAGAAAGACGTAGAGCTTGTTGCTGCCCGAATCTTCAAGAAGCTTTGTACTTTGAAAGAATCAAAAGCAAAGAAAAATTCCTCCACCAAGACATGGACTTTGTGGGACATACATGCACTCAATAAATGTGGACCGTCATCGCACATACACACATGCGAAGAGAGATGGCAAAAGCACGCGCAGTTGGTGTTGGCATGGACTACTCTTCCACCAGCAAGGCCGCTCTCAGGTGGGCTGCAGCGAATCTCGTCGACGCCAGTGATCGCCTGATCCTCATCATAGTCCAGCCATCCAAAGCCGATCATACCAGGAAGAAGCTCTTTGGGGACACTGGATCACGTATGTAATGCTTTTCTTCTCAATTATGTGTTACTTATACTTTTTTTTTAAATTTAATTAAATGGTTATTTGTTGGTTCATTTGCGACATATATCAGCTTTAGTTCCTCTTGAGGAATTCAGAGAGATTAACTACTCCAAGCAATATGGACTAACTTATGATCCTGAAATCCTTGATATCCTGGACTCAGTTTCAAGGGACAAAGGGGTATGTATATATGTATATACGCTTTCTTTTTGTCTTCGATACCTGTGTGTGGTAAATAGTATATGCAACTGGGCAAGAATATGTCCACAAACAAAACATAGTTTCTTCAATGTATTTAATTTAAGCAGGCTAAGGTTGTAGCAAAAGTTTACTGGGGAGATCCAAGGGAGAAGTTATGTGATGCTGTGGAAGATCTCAAACTTGACTGTCTTGTTGTTGGAAGCAGAGGCTTAGGCCCTCTCAAAAGGTATATATTCCTGCAAATCCTATAATTACATTAGATGATTACTAATTTAATTATCAACTAATTCTGGTTTTTGTGTTACAGGGTGCTGCTTGGAAGTGTGAGCTACTATGTCGTGTCCAATGCTTCATGCCCAGTTACTGTTGTTAAGGATGTGAAGGTTTGATGTATCTCAAGATTCAAATACTATATATGTTTGCTTAATTTCAAAAACAACAATATGTATATTTGGTCTTTGTGTGTTCTATCTATATTTGGATAACGTGTTTGTATATTAAAAAAAGAAGAATTAAACCTGTCAACTTGAGCTTGATGTATAAATGGTTTTATTCTTTTGTCATTATTTGAGCTTGTCGTTTTGGCCTTGGCTGATGTATGTCTACAAGTTCAGACGTCACATGCTTTATTTTATACACGCCAACAACTCTTTCCAGAGATGCCAGCTGCTGGTCTGAAATGACTCTTTTAACTTGAAAGACTATTCTATGCACGCAACTGCTCCATCCATGACTTCTGAATTATTGCTCTAATTTTGAATTACTTGGAAGTTGATCTCTCTCCAACCTGTCAAATCTTATTCATTACGAGCCAAAATGAAGGGTTAACATCAAATTTGAAATTCCATTCACATTTCAGAATTAATTAATCTGTCAAAATCCAAAAAATATGGGGTACAGATCAATGTTATGAACTTGGTATTTTACTAAAAGTTTTCAGGTTAGAACCCTAAAAATGACCTTGTGGAGGCTAGTGTGAAGCAAGTCATAGAACTTGACTGTCTGTTGCTAAGAGATAGTTCTAACAGTTCCAGAACAGATTATTTATGAATAGGTAGCTTTGATTTCTTAAGTTGTAAGTGCTATGATTGTTGATTTGTTCAAAAATAATTTTAAGCATTAAAGAGTTGAAACATTGAGTTTGAAAGGAATTTACATTTCACAATTCAAGTTTACGAGCCAACAACTCAATTTCACGTTATAGGATTAAAACTATAAAGTTCCTGTTGATCTCAATATTTTAAATACAAGTCTACTCACTACAACAAAAGGGAATTTTTAGT
This sequence comes from Erythroxylum carthagenense, assembly GCA_026413575.1. Taxonomy (NCBI): domain Eukaryota; kingdom Viridiplantae; phylum Streptophyta; class Magnoliopsida; order Malpighiales; family Erythroxylaceae; genus Erythroxylum; species Erythroxylum carthagenense. The sequence continues at coordinate 1,077,969 of JANZLD010000007.1, forward strand.
ACTGAAACATTTCTTCGCTAAAAGTTCCAAATTCGTCGCTAATACTGACGTAGCGAGAAAGCAATAAATTTCACACAAAATAAAATGAACTTCCAACTATATTTGAATTTGGAATATTTCAATACGATAAGACGTCTCTAAACAAAGATTTAAATAAGACAGTAAACGTAACAAAAATAAAAAACCAAAAATTACTATAATACCTTAAAAATAATACAAGCTTAAGAAACGACCACAGCTATTCCACCTGAGTCCCCTCCACTTGAGAAAAACTTAAGTGCTTAACCTCTAGTACACTAGATCATTAGAATATAAAGATTCATCTGCAAAGTAGTAAAGAGAAATGTCTGCCACATTAATTGTTTTAGAAATGCCAAAGGCATCTAGTAATCCCACCACATAAACATTGTCATTAATCTTCTGCAAAATAGGATATGGTCCATATTTCTTAGGTCGCAACTTGCTATACATGCCTACTGGAAATCACTCCTTCCTCAAAAACACCATAGCCTGATCACCCACTTTGAAGACATGTTTTCTTCAATGCTAGTCTGCAACTTTCTTATATCTAGTATTAGCTTGTTTCAATTTCTGTCTCACCTCTATTTGAAGATCCCGTGTAACATCTCATCCTTGTGGGAAGGCTAAAACAGTAAATGTGAGTGATTAATGGGAGTTAGAAATGCATTTCTATGTTCATGCATATGCATATAAATGGTGAAGTTGTGGCACACGAAAATGATTGTACATGCATTCATGAATAATTCTAGGGATAATTAGATTAAGTTGTGATTTTTAGGTGTTTTGAGAAGTTTGAATTTATTTATATTGGAAATTCTATTGGTTAGGAAGAACATTGTATTTGTGAATTTTGGTGAATTTAGGCATAAATTTTGAAAAATTTTATAGGAAATAGAAAAAAAACATCAAATGAAGATTTGGAGATAGTTGGATTGTAAAGATGAGAGTTTAAGGGAGTTAGTTTCAAAAGAAACTAAGT
>JANZLD010000007.1:1092469-1110994 GCA_026413575.1 Erythroxylum carthagenense
CCAAAATATCAAAGAGACAGAACATAAATCGGACTAAATTTGCTTAATCTGCTAACCCCTAATTTGGGGTGTTACAGCGAAACTTAGATGTTGCCGCAAAATTCGTCGGTGAAATATATGCTTTGAAGTCAAGTCGTTGCCTAAAACGTACTCGTAGAGGTTGCTTTGTAGGAGAAAATTCCAAAGCAATGTGTGTTAGACATGAGAATAAACTACATACATGTCTATTATATTAAAATGCAAAATGCAAAATTTTAATCTCATACATTCTGCCATTGATGTTGAGAGGAGAAAAGATATGAGGACTCTTTTAAGCTTTTAGCATATGCAATCAAATGGTGTGTGTGCATAATAATGTCAAACTTAGGATCCAATATCATTTCATAATTTTTATAGTTCCTATTGTTTTCCATCAACAACAGAAGGAGATGACGATTCGTAGTAGAAAGTTACGAGATTTCAAAATAAAAGCAACAGAGACGACTATTACAATGGAAAACTGTTGGGTAACCAATGGACAATAGTCTCCTACTTTTACCACACATATAAGCTAAAAGTCATGAAACTTCTACTTAATTAAAGAAACCAAATACACTAATCTTGCGATAATTATTCTAAATGTGAGTATTATCTTGCATGTATCACGATATTTATATACACGTTAGCTGTTATATTGGCAGTTAACCTTATGTGGTGTGCCTAAATCACCCAATTTAACAGGGCATAATGTTTATTTGATTGAGTGAGTTTTTTTTTTTTTAGTAAATTGCTCCATTTTAAAAATGTTAAAGATTAAAATGATATTAGAGATAATAGTAGGGGTCATCTTTATACTTTTGCAAATATTAGGGGACAAATTGAACCTTTCACTAAATTTCAAAAAAAAATAAGATTGTGATTGCATTTTCATAAAGTAGCAAATTTAACGGTGTTTGAATAATAGAGCCTTAGCTCTGACCAGAAAAAAAAAAGAAAAAAAAGAAAAATAGAGCCTTAGCCTATATGACACTAAATTGTTAGCTTTATAAAATAAAAAATATAATGAGTTTTAAAAACTAATAATAACTGATAGAATAAGTAAACCTAGCTGTGTCTTATGAAATATTACTAGCATATTTCTAAATTTATTCAAAACCTAAAATATATATAGGGTTTTTTGTAAAATTTTAAGTCCCTTTATTTGGACATCCAAGCAAAAATTCTTTGAACTTCTTCAACGGCGGATAGCAATATGGGGAAAGCACTCTGTTGTGACAAGTGGCCAATTTACATTGCATCACCTAGAAAGTTTTGCTCGCTCTTGAGCTTGAGCTCTACGGTGAGTTCAGCCACTGCCTCTGGGCCTAAGCTCTGCTTTAAATGAAGTTATAACATACAATTAGATACAAATTTAGGTAATTAGAACTAGATAATATAATCATATTGGAATAAATGAATTATAATAAAAAGTGTATATATATAAATGAAAAATTAAAAAACTTGCATATGTATAAGGCCTTTAGATTAAATTATAATATCTTAAAATTGAACCGCTTTTGGCTATTAATTTATGGCTAATAACTAGTTCTTTTACATTAGAATTGGACTATATAGCTATCAAATTAAAATTTTTCAAATAGTTCATTTTAAAAAATGTATCATAAATAAAGAGTTTTTATGATATGAAAGTAAGTCTTGATAGTTAAACTTCAAAGGTAACATATAGAAAGGTTTATTATATGTGTAATAGATTAAGGTTAGTTGATATAAAAATACAATGTAAAAGTAAAATTCATAGAACATAAGTTTCATTCTTTAACATACGATAAAAAACAAAAGCATGTAAATGTCTAAAAACTTATATGTATATTTGTTTATGTATATAATCTTAAACTACACTCAAGATAGGGAATTAAATCAACTATTTTAAATATTTTGATTAAGTTATACAACAAAAACAACAACAACATCTAGTTATAAATATTTTGATTCAATTATAAATGACTTAAATTAAGTGTTGGCGAATGTAATAATATTATGAAAGAACACGAATAATCAATTGCAAACATATAATAAACAATCAAAGTAACAAGAAGAAATAACGACATTATGGTTTATAGTTTAAATGGGTGAAGAGAGATATTTTCACAATATCTTTATTAAAGATGGAAGAATAATCCAAAATACAAATCTTTATAATTGGCTTTCTACAAAGAATCCTACATCAATCTCTTTTGTGATAGACTATAAAAGAGCAATCTTTACACACGCTTATATGATACAATCAACTTTTAACTAGTTTAAATTGTATATATCAATTTATATTTTAATTATTCTCAATTTTTGTAGTTTTCTTTTTCTAAAATTTTTTTATGCTTGAAAAGGCTAAAACTTTTCGGAAACTTTAAATACTTTCTATTTATACTCCAAACTTGGTTAAAGAAATTGTTAAAGTCAACTTATGGTCTAAAGTAATCTTCAAGGAAATAGGCATTAAATTTCATACTACAATCATATAATACGAGTTTAAAATGATTGATGAAGATCAGTGTATTTATGTCAAAAGATCAAAGAACAAATGTGATTTTATCATTATATCTAGATGATGTTTTATATTCAATAACGATAATAAGCTTGTAGAGCCAATTAAATATTATCTATTAACAATATTTCAGATGAAAGATATGGGTGAGGCTATATGCATCCTTGATGTTAAGATTAGTAGGCATAATTCAAGAATATTATCATATCTTTCGCAATACATATATTAAACAAGTACTTGAATGATTTTACAATCTAGTTAACTTGCATATTGTTAAAGTTGAGCACTTCATTAATAAGTAGTATGCTCAAATTCCATAAAAAAAAAGGAATTGATAGAGAAGATTCCTTATCTAATGTAATTAGTAGTCTCGAGTCTGTTATGTTATGTATGAGACTAGATATATGTTTTGTTATTAAAATAGTTAGTAAATATTAATTAAATCTCAATTAAGCATATTGGAAAGCATTGAAAATAATAATTAAGTATTTAAAAAGAACCATACATTATATATTGTATTATGATATATTGTGATAGTCAAGAAACTAAGTATCATTGCAAAATCAACACATAAATGCCAAGTATAATTATATGTCAAAGCATAATAACTCGAGGAGAAATAAATATGGAGTATATTCCTACAAGACAAATGATGGCATATCTTATGACTAAATTGATTGCTAGAGATATATTTTTTATGCATGTTAGTTCACTAAGATTGTGTAAGATTTAAATTTCATCGCCTGTTGATATTTACAATACTTATTATCAATGATGATCTTTAGATTGATATATTAAGCCTAGTCCAAATTTGTTTTTGATTGAGAGATTATGTACTCTTAATGGATACATAGCTTTAGACATCTCAAAGTATGTTGATTATGTGAATTATTAATCAAGTATGAAAATTAGAAACTTAAAGTTTATTAGTCCTAATATGTGTGAGTGGAAGATGTTCAGATGATCTTGGAAAACTTATGGTGGATCCCATATAATATATTTTGTGATGATTTAAAAATTGAACTGATTCAGCTGGTTCAACTATGAAAACCTTAAATTATTCAATTTACTTATTTGTTTTAAATTAATGATGAATCAACAATTCGAAGTGCTTTTCTTGCGTAATAACCTTTTATATTAAAAACTGATTGATTTATTAATTAACCAACCAGTTTCTATAAACTAACCGATTTTTATAAATCTAAATAAATCAGTTAGTTTTCATTTGACAATCTTCTTCTTCAATTAAACTCCAATATCTTAAATAGGTAAAGATAGTCTTCTTCTTCAATTATGTTTTAAGTTCTTTAATTTTGTTCAATCTTTATTATATACTAATTTTGTGACAACCTAGTAATAGTTGAACCTTTAAACCTCTTAATTATCTCCTCATACGTTAATTTATCATATTTGTTTTTTAAACTATCTTACGTGAACTAACCAAAGGAAAAGGAGTTACCAAATCATGACAATTAAATATATAATAAATATGTTTTATTAGACATATTAACTCTTTTCAAAACACCAACGCAATAAAGGCGACAATACTTCTAAAAAATACAAAAATACTGGCAAATAATGTTTATTGTGTAAGAATAAATATATAAATTACACTGAAACACATAAAGTGGTTAACCAAAATTAACTAAAAGTAATAATTAACAACATAGTTGCCACCAATTTCAAAAGGTCTTGTTACGCATGAATCATTTGTAAATACTATTTGTTACGTACACCTTACGTTACTTAGATCGCATTACTTGTATTTGATTAATTTTTTTATTAAAGTTTTATTGGCTCTAATACGAAAGGAAAGGAAATGGCGAGTAGCATGATAGTGAAAATCGAGGATGTCAGTGACCTCAAGGAGTTAGCCCCTTTATTAGAGGAACACCAAAGCACTAAAAATGATTTTGGTCTCATAGTGGGGATGAAGAGAACCCTTTCCCACAGAGAAAAACAACTTGGAGGAGCACATTTAGCTTGAAGATGAGCGTGAGTTAGAGTTGACAAATGAGGACATGATAATCAACAATGAGGGACCTATTCCTTCGATTCAATTTTTTGCAAAGATTCAAGGTCTATTGGAGAAGTCATGGAGGAAAGCCATAATTGTGAAGCTATTAGGGCTTTTAGCTACACAACACTATGTTCCAAACTATGAACACAATGGAAAACAGAGGGAGATTTTAAGATCAGTAATCTTGCAAACAATTTTTTCTTGATCAAGTTTCCAAGCGATACTAACCTGCAGTAAGTTTTAACGGGAGGCCCTTGGACTATCATTGAGCATTATCTTACCATCCAATCATAAACACCAGATTTTAGGGGGGGAGGACCATGTCATTTGAAGTGTTGTTGCTTATTTTTGATTGCTAGGAATAAAACTTAAGTATTATCATAAAAGCATCCTTAGGACGGTAGGATTGTTAATTGGGAATGTCATTAAGATTGATTAATCAATCAACAATGCTTCAAGAGGAAAAATATGCAAGAATTGTCATTGAAATTGATCTAAGTGAACCTTTAGTGTCACAAATTATGGTGGATGGAGTTATTCTATAGGTGGAGTATGAAGGATTGCTTGCCATATGCTTTACATGTGAAAAATATGGGCATTTATCAACCACTTATTCAGAGCATGCTTATTAGGGTAAGGAGCATGGCAACTTGCACAAGGAATGTCCTGAGGCTTCTGTGCCCACTATTAGGGTAGGCATGTCGACAGGTATAATAGATCTGATGAAGCCAAACTATGGCCCATGAATGATTGCTTCAAGAAAAGGACACAACTGGAAACTATAAGCCTCAAATATACTAGGAACGTTGTCTAAAAGTGGAAGTGAGAATCGACGACGCGAGTCCCGATTTGATGTGATCACAAATCCTAATAATGAGATATGGGAAGAAAATTTGGCAGGATATTCACTGAATGACACTACTTTTTAAAACCAGCATCAGATGATCCCACTACAGTCGAACCTTTCTACCACTAGAGGATCTACTACAACATACCAATTGAAAGATATTTGTGAAACCCATTCACATGCACATCCCATCGCACATATTAACCATGACCCACCAAGGGACTCACCACATGTCAGCCACACCCTAGGTTAAAAAAACCCACCCCTGAAGCTACCAACCTGAAGAAAAAATCCAAACCAATTTAAAACCCACACAAACACTCAGTTGTTATCTTATCGAACCAAACATGACAACCAAAGAAACCCACTCAACCCACATTTGATAAACAAGGCTTTTAAAAAAAGGTAAAGAGGTTGGAATTGCAGACCCACGTTCTGTTGGGTTTTCATTGATATTTATATACAAAATACAATCACAAATATGGTCAAAGTAAATAGTTTTATCTACTTCCGTAACCCCCCCCCCCTGGCGCAAATAGATGGGAGGAACTACCATCAGTTTGTATTTCAAGTAAAGAAATCGTTGTTTGGATAACAGTTTTGTGATAATATCATCTACTTGATCAGTGGTGGGAATGTACAATACACGTAAATTTTTCTTGCAAACTTAATCTCTAACGAAGTGAAAATCAAGTTCAAGGTGCTTAGAGAGAGAGTGAAATACTAGATTAGCTGCAAGATATATGGCTGAGACGTTATCACACCAAATGCATGGAACAGAAGGAAGATGTTGGTGAAGTTCTCGCAGAATACATTGTAACCAGCATACTTCGGAAGCTGCGGATGCTAAAGCTCGATATTCTGAATCTGTGCTTGATTGAGCAACTGTGTTTTGCTTCTTTGAGGACCAAGAGATGAGATTGATGCCATGATAAACTACATAAGTGGAGGTACTTTTGGGATCAGTTTTGTCACCACCCCAATCTGCATCAGGGAAAGCAAAAAGTGGTGGAGTGGTCGAAGGTTGAATGAGAAGATCATGATCCGTTGTCCCCGTAAGTATTGAAGTATTCGTTTCACAGCTTGTCAATGTTTTATCGAGGGCGAGTGCATAAACTGGGCCGTCTTGTTAATGGCCATGGTGATATCAGGTCGTGTAAGAGCTAAATATTGTAGTGTGCCTACTACTTGGAGAAATAATGTAGGATCTTCGAAGTTGTTAGATGTGTTCAAGGATAAGGTGCCTTGTGGAGAGGAAGGCGTGGACATAGGGCTAGCTTCATGCATATTTGTACGTCATAGAAGATCCCATATGTATTTAGATTGAGAAAGATGTAATCCATTTGGTGTCCATGTAACTTCAACACTAAGAAAAGATGTGAGAGGCCTAGATCTTTAATAGCAACAGCTAACCCAAGATAATGGGTGATTTCTTGAAGAAGATGAGGTATGGAGCCTGTCAAAATCAAATCAAGCCAAATTTTTGTAATATGTATGTGAGACAAAAATACCAAGTTCGTGGAGCTTGTTTTAAACCATATAATGACTTCTTTAGGAAACACACATGTTGTGGTTTGGTTCGATCAATAAAACCTGGAGGTTGTTCCATATATACTGGTTCTTTAAGTGACCCATGCAAGAAGGCATTTGATACATCAAGTTGACGTATAGGCCATTTTTGATTGACAACAATTGAGAGGATGAGTCGAACAGTTGCGGGTTTGATAACAGGACTGAAAATTTCCACATAATCCATACCTGGTCTTTGATGGAACCCTTTAGTGACAAGTCGGGCCTTATGGTGATCAATGGAGCCATCGAGTTTTGTCTTTATGCGATATACCCATTTGCAACCTAACACATTTGTAGCTTTTGATCCCCATGTCCCATTAGCCATTAAGGTATCAATTTCTTCAAACATTACTTTCCTCCAAACTGATTGTTTTGTTGCTTCTTGATACGTGGTGGGGGTGGTGAGCACAGTTGAACTTATATTATAACTTTTGGGTTTTAAATTTCCAATTTTGGCTCTGGTTACCATGGGGTGAGTGTTTTGAGGATTTGGGTTTAGATTTTGCTGTGCGTCGTGGCTAGGTTAGAGTGTAGGAGGTGATTGAGGTGCAACAGGAGAAGTTTGAGTGGTGGTTGTATTATCAATCGGAAGGTCGAGGGTCTGTTTGATTCTGATAGTATTGAGGGATGACTTTGTGGCAGGGTAGGAGTGTGTCTTGGTTCGATTAAAGTAGGTTGTGGGGGATGTGGTCGTACAAGTGAGAGAATGGGAATTGGTGATGGTGGTGGACCAAGAACTGAAGGTTTCCCATCACTTTCCTTGAACGGAAAAACCTGTTTATCAAACAACACATGGCGTGAGTAGAATATTTGGTTAGTGGATAACGACAAACATTTATAACCTTTGTAAAGGAGACTATAACCAAGAAATACACATTTATAAGACCGAGGTTCAAGTTTGGTTTTAGTATAAGGTCGAAGCCATGGATAAGAACAACAACCAGAAACATGAAGGGACTTGTATGCTGGGTTACGTTGAAAAAGGAATCGATAAGGGGATTTGTGGTTTAACTTTGGGGTCGGTAAGCGATTTATTGTGTAAACAGTAGTTGCAAAAGCATGACCCCAATATTTTGGTGGTACTGTCGAATGATATAAGTAGGCTCGACCAGTTTCGGTGATGTGTCGGTGTTTGCATTCAGCACAACCATTTTGTTTGAGTGTGTGTGGACATGAGCTTCTTTGAATAATAGCATTGTTAGCTAGATAACATTTTAGAGCTTGAAATTCCCCTCCACAATTTGATTGAAACTGTTTGATGGATTTACCAAAAAAAATTTCAACAGTAACTCAAAATTTAACAAAACAATTGAGCACATCAGATTTTTTACGAAGAAAGTAAATCCAAGTATACTTAGTATAGTGATCAAAGAAAAGCACATAATATAGGCAACCATCAGTTGAAGGAATTGGAGTAGGGCCCCATAAATCAGAACAAATTAATTCTAATAGCTCAGTAGCAGAATAACTCGAATCTTGAAAAGGCAATTTATGTGATTTGCTAACACAGCATGTCTCACACAACGAAGTATTTCTCTTATCAGAAACCAACAATTTATTCAATGATAAAACTTTGTTGATTGTTTTTGAATAAGCATGACCCAATCTGACATGCCAAGTTGAAAAGGAAACTAAATTGCAAGCTGGAGAGATATGATCTGGAGCAAGATAATAGAGTCCATCTTTAGTATATCCCAAGTGGAGTGGTTGTCTCATCGTGAGATCCTTTATCACAAAAAAATCAGGGAAGAATTCAAGTGAGACATGATTAGAAATTGTAAAATGCCGAACAGATAACAAGTTTGTGTTAGATTCTGGAACATGAAGAATATTATTTAAAGCAAACTTGTGAGAATTGAGAGAGATATTATTAGAGCCAATATGAGTAACAGGTAAGCTTTTACCATTTGTGAGAGCCACTTCATCAGTGCTCAAGCATTCAGAGTGGATTCCCATATTTTCCAATTCAGAAGTCAAGTGATGGGTTGCTCCAGTATCGGCAATCCATGGTTTGGTGTCTGCTAAAGGGGAGGAGGAGTAATTGGCTGCTAGTTTGGGGTGATAGGCAATGTTATTGGTGTATTTGGGACTTGGACATTGTTTGCAGGTGTGTCCTTGTCCACGATAATTGTAACAAGTTAGTGTGAAATTATCAGTTTAATGATGAAATCCACGTCCACGACTTGAATGGAAATGGTAACTACCACCACAACGTTCACGGCCTCGACGTCGAGTGCCACCACCATTATTTTGGCGGGCATGATAATGAGCAATAACAGGAGGATTGAGAATTTCATTGGAAGATTTAAGTTGGATTTCTTCAGAGAGAAGTAGACCAAAGAGATCATCAAAAGAGATAGAGGCTAACCTGGCTTCAATATTACGTGTAAATGGTCTATAATCTAGACCTAATCCACGCAAGATGTGATCAATAAGATCATCTTCGAATATGGCAGCATCAAGTGCAAGAAGTTGGTTAAACAATCCCTTTGCATGATCCATGTAGACAGTAATGGTGTCACTACCTCGGTTTAAATCATGGAGAGCATTTTTTATTGTTCGAATTTGAGCTCGAGAACCAGATGCGTATGTGGTTTGGAGACGGGACCAAGTAGCATGGGCAGTTGTTGCACCGACAACCTGAGAGATGACAGAGAAATCATCCATGTGGTGATTTAATTGATGTCCACGGAGAAGTGGCATCATTTGTTTTTCCCAGAGGAGATAATTAAAAGAGGTGAGCTTGATTGTTACTTGATTATGGATTGACAGGAGAGATGTGGGCATGGAGGAGGATAAAGATTGACCAGCCATGGTGGAGAAACGAGAAAAAAAAGGTATTTAAACTCTTAATGGCTCTGATACCATAAAGAAAGGTAAAGAGGTTGGAATTGCAGACCCACGTTCTGCTGGGTTTTCATTCATATTTATATACAAAATAAAACCACAAATATGATCAAAGTAAATCCCTATATCTGTGGGATGGTTACAATAAAATGATAAGATTAAATCCCTTTAACTTTGGGATAGAGATGAACTAAATAGTTTTATCTACTTTCGTAACAACTTTAACAAACCCAACAATGATTCAAGCTCTAGTTTAAGGCATGGCATTTATATGGAAGATGTCCCTCGAGATCTACACCCTCCTTCTCAATGACATTATTCGGAGCATAATGATATGACAGGTGTAGATGTCGAGGATGAGGAAATGACCGACAATAAGGACTCAACAGGTAATTTGGAAGATAGGGACATACCGTATATTGAAGTTGAAAGTGAAAATGAGGAGACTCTGGATATAGAGTCATAAATTATCTTTCTTATGGATTTTGGCTGTGTAACGTGGAATTGTCAAGGGGTGGCATCCTCCAATTTCGATAGATTCTTCGTAATCTGTGTAAAATGTATCATCCTAATATGGTAGCATTATTAGAAACTCGTGTTTTTAGAACACAAGCGTAGGAAGTCATTCATTGCAGTGGTCTCGCCCACTCTCATATCATTGAAGTTATTGGTTTCATTTAGATTGGATTACAAATGACGATAGAAATACATTTTATTTTCATTGTACGATGCTCCCAAAAAAAATCCATTAGAGTTGAGACTGTTCAAGATAGTTCCCGAATTACGTTGTATGGCCATGCTTTAAGAATCCATATAGTTGAGTATTTTACCAATCTATATACTCTCCACACAGACGTCTCCATTTCAGAGGTCAGGGCTAGTCCTCTTCCTAATATTAAAGATCAGGCGATGGAGAGTTTAGTGAGGATGATTGTAGATAAGGAAATCAAGAAGGCCATTTTCAGTATAAAGTCGATGAAGGCTCCAAGACTAGATGGCATCAGTCCCATTTTCTTCTAAAAATGTTGCAGTGTGGTAAGCCCATCTATTTTTCATTTTGTGAGGAAGATTTTTAGAGCTAAAATCATTCCGAAAGAGTTGAACGAAACTCTCCTTGTGCTCATCTTAAAGAAGGAGAATGTAGATTCTATAAAGTTATTTCAACCCTATCAATCTTTGTAATTTTATTTACAAGACAATTTCTAAAGTGATTGACACTCGCATAAAAGGCGTCCTTCCCTCGATTATAGGATCAGCACAAATGAGCTTTATGCCTAGAAAACAAATCATGAATAATATCATCCTTGCCCAAGAAGTTATTCACTTTGTGTGGTGAAACACTGATAGAAAGGGTTTTATAGCGATCAAGGTGGATCTGGAAAAAACGTATGATTTGCTTTCGTGAGATTTTTTACATAAAACCTTAAGCAAAACGAGGCTTCCCGCGGATTTGATAAATCTAATTATAGAATGTGTGACGTCATCAAATATGAGAATTTTAATTAATGGTGAAGTATCTGTGTCTTAGAGTGTGTGACGTCATCAAATATGAGAATTTGAATTAATGGTGAAGTCTCTGAGTCTTTTGTTCTGAGAAAAGGAATTTGATAAGGTGATCCTATATATTAGGTTATACTACCTCCAGCCTTTCGTTGGTAGGCAGTGTCACATTAGCAAAGACGATGGTACAAAGTTTTCCTTTTTCTTTCCATGCAAATGACTAAACTGCCATATTATATTTGTGATAAGATTAAGCAGCATGTTCGACAATTTATCTGGGTTCTAGCAATACTAATCGAAAGCTAAGCTTAGTGATGATATGTGTCGACGTAGAGAAAATGGATGCTTGGGTGTCAGGAAGCTTTGAGTGATGAATGAAGCTTTTGTTACGAAAACTGAATGAAAGTTAATTCATTCCACCGATAAGTTATGGATTCCGGCGTTACGGGCAAATTATGGACTTTAGGACACTATCTTGTGTTTGATTAAGAAGAAAAGTTCTCCTTTTTGGATAGTTATCAACTCTATGTGGGCCAATCTTTATGACTTAACTTGGGCTCTCGGTAATGAAAATCTTGCTCGATTTTGGACCGACAGATGATCAATCAATGAACATCCTCTGGTAACTCATGTGATTGGTGACATTCTAGAGAATAGTTTAAATGAGCCAGTAAGTGCTTTTGTTTAATTGGATGAGAGCTGCATTGGAGTCGGTTTGAATTGTGGCTTCCTACTGGTATCCTCATGAATCTAACTTCTGGTCTGGTTCCGTTGCCTAGGGAAGGTGAGGACAATTTTTATTGGAGACACACAGCTAATGGTCTATTCTTAGTTAGATCAGCCTATGTAGTATTAATGGAAGATGAAGCGCACACAAGGACCAATGAGTGGAAGCGCATCTAGAAGTGAAAGGGCCCAGAGAGGATTAAATTTTTTCTTTAGTTAGCAGCCAAAGGCAGTCTCCTTACACGATGGGAGCTAGCTAGATTACATTTGACACAAGATGCTCTTTGACAAAGATGTGAGGAGGGTGTGGAGACGTTAATTCATGTTTTACGAGATTGTCGAAAGGCCAGACTAGTGTGGAGTCAATTAGTGTCGGTGCCTTTTTGGACTGAATTTTTCTCTTTGTCCATTAAAGCTTGGCTACGAGAAAACTTGAAAAATAAATAGGGTTTAGTGATAATGATGATTGGGGTATTTGCTTTGGGGGTTACAGTTTGGAGTATTTGGAACATGAATATTTTACAGAAACAAGACCTAATCCCGTCTGTGCAAGTCAAAGGCATTCGAAATAAAGTTTATAAAACATGAACCGATCCCGTATGTGCAAGTTAAAGGCATTCATAACAGAGTTTATGCAATTAATATCGTCCATAAGCAATACTCTATTAGCTAGACTAGTGTGCAATAAGATAGGGAGAGGAAATGGCAGCCTCCTCTGCGTGGTTGTTTGAAATTGAATGTAGATGGAGCTGTTAACCCAAACAATGGGCTCTCTACTTGGAAGGGTTAATGAGAGCTCGTAATGGTGTTTGCATATGGAGCTTTGCCATGAATATGTGCAAAGGCTCAATTCTTAAAACCGAGTTTATGGAAATTTTTCATGGCTTGCTTTTTGCGTGACATCACGGGCAACAAATATATCAATGGAATCTGACTGTGAATTGGCCATCAATCAAGTTCTACATGGAGAAGTTGTTAATGGTAATGGACAATTATTAAACAACATTAAGGAGCTTCTTTGTCGAGACTGGAAAGTAAGCATCAAATACGTATCTAATGAGGCTAACCGGTGTGCAAATGTTTCTGCGAAGTATGCATGCTGTCTTATGCAAGGCTATCATGTTCTGCTCTATCCTCCACTTAGGTTGGGAGAGTTTTAGATGTACGATAGCCGATTTCATTGATTAAGAAGTAATTAACGAACGTAATACAAAATTTGATTTGCTGAGAGTCTCCAAGGATTAATCACGTACTAAAATGGGAAATAGTGAAAGAAGTTCCCAGGTTTCTAGCAAACTCCATTCATCTTCTTCCTCTCCATCACAAACTTCCTCCAAACAGTAGTAATCTCTCTCTGGGTCTCCAGAGCTGTCTTCTTCACAACGACAGTATTGTGGTCTTTGTCATCGGAATCAGTAATGGATATCCTGGCAGAGAGTCTTGAAGGAAGGGTTTCGAGTTCATGCAAAACTTTCTGGATATCATTAACAAGCCGCTCAGCGAGAGTGCGAGAGAAATCTTCTCTTATCACCACTCTCAGCACTGTGACGTTCTGGGCATCAGGAGGCATTGTGTATGCAGGAACAATCCAACCAAATCGACGTAACATGTCGGACAACTCGAACTCATTGTGTAACTTGTTGTCCTTCAGCGAAAATGCTACCAGTGGCACTCCGACATCCTTTGATACTATGTTGAAACGCCCTGTTTTCTCTATTCCTTCTTTCAGCACCAACATGTTGTCTCTACAATTTTCCATCACATTTTTGTAACCCTGAAGAAGAAGAATAAGAAGATGATGATGATATATTGCATCTTTTTTGTTACTAATTTTTTAGACAACAGTTGAGAAAACATTTAGTTGTTTGTAATACCTCATACCCCAAGCGAATTAATTGGTAGTACTGAGCAATGACTTGGCTAGAACCTGCAACAGTTTTTTGGTGTCACCAAGAAATCTAACAAACTGCCTTGAAAAGCTGATGTCAACGAAATAGTTTAGTACCTTTGGAGAAATTGAGGGTGAAGGTGGGCTGATCAGCACCTAGATAGTTGATATGGAAGATGAGTTCTTCAGCCAGATCCTCTTTGCTTCTCCAAATGACCCAACCAATACCTGCATAAACTAGACCATACTTGTGGCCGCTCACGTTTATACTCTTCACCAACGGTAACCTGAAGTCCCACTCTATTTCTGGGTATATAAAAGGAGCAATAAATCCACCGCTTGCTGCATCTACATGGATAGGTGTATCCCATCTGCATCATTTTTATAACTTTTCAATTTATTAATTGTCTGCTCTGTTAATCTCTAAAGAATTTGATACAGGCTAGGCTACAATTAATACCCAGTTTCTTGGTTCTTCTCCACTAAGAGATCGTTTAAGCGCTTTACATCTTCAAATTCACCGTTGAGAGTAGAGCCGAGTATAGCAGCCACGCAAATTGTGTTCTCATCAACCATTTCCACCGCTTTTTCAGGGTCCATCACAAAATAGTCTTCCCTTAGCTTCACCTCTTTCAATTCTACCTCAAAGTACCTTGCAAATTTCTCCCAACATACCTGAAAAATTGATACATTTACCATATATCTTCGTTGAAGATTCCCATAAGAAATAGAATTGATGTTATCTAAGTAAGATATTAAGACTACCTGAACATTGGCACCCGTGACAATATTAGGGTTATCAATAGGCTTGCCTTCAGCTTTTCTGCGGTTCTGCCATTTACGCTTAAAAGCTAAACCAGCCAACATTATTGCCTCCGAAGATCCCACAGTGCCTACTCCAATGGCAGCCTCTGATTCTCCAAGTGGTGCGTTAAATAGATGAGCTATCATGTTCACGCATCGATTCTGCAACACCCATTACCCCAACTCCGCTTTAGAGAAGAAGAAATTTAAAATGGGAAAATAACGAGTGATGACTGATGCCTTGCCTGCAGCTCGGTGGTAACAGGATACTCATCCATGTCAACATAGTTCTTGTTAATAGCTGCCATGATCAGCTTGTCGCACTCGGGTTCCATCCATGTTGTTACAAACGATGCAAGGTTAAGCCTTGGGTTGCCATCCAACATAAGCTCGTCGTTGATGATCTGATACGCTGCTTCCTTTGGTATCGAATTCTCCGGCATTCTAAACCTGTTATGCTCATATACATATCCATTATATCACTATTCTAATTCATCTACACGAACAGGTTTCGTTACAATAATTCAGCGAGATATCATATTACCTTGGAAGCGAGGCTCGGACATATCGAGAAGCGAAAGTGGAATGCACGGAGAGATCAGTGTCTAGTGCGGTCTTGGAGAGAGCCATGTTTATTAATCAGCAGATCCAGATGTTGAGATTATTTATAGGTAATCAGGAGAATGTAGAACACTGTTGCTTGAGTCCCTCCCTTAGATAACACCTACAAAAAATCTGGCTGGTGTATACCAGTAACCTCAACCTATTATCTCGGTTTTGGGGCTCATTATAGGTGTTGCTTCGCGTGATGGTCGCCATTAAAAGAGACTTGTCAATAGAATAGAACAAATCAAACTTAATTTACTGTGCTCTTTAATACCATTTCAACATGTCTATTTCATTTTGCTTTAGCTAGTGTCCCATTATCTCTGTGTATATAGTTACAAGTTGGTCACCACACGACCATGGATGCATAGACCAATCAGTATAGAAACTTTCCTTTTTTTAGGACATGAAACGATGAAGATATCTTTACCTAGTCCAATTTGTAATAAAGCTACGCACTCATTTTTCGTCAGGCAAAAGTTGAACTCGTTAGGGATGCAATCTTTAATATTGAAATCAATTTTAAGAAACTCACCAAATATCAACTTACCATATTGTCATAAATACAATTTACTCATTTCATACATTGCAATCTTTAATATTGAAATCAATTTTAAGAAAATCACCAAATATCAACTTACCATATTGTCATAAATACTATTTACTCATTTCCTACATTTTATATTTCAATAAAATTAATTAAATTTACTTTAAGGGTATTTTCTTGTATTTACCTTACCTTTTCTGTTGCCCACATGCAGACTCATATTGTCAGTATGTCTATCTATGATTTTCAGATCCTCTACCCAAAATAATCATTTCCAACCCTGTCCAATACTCAAAATAACATCTTTTTGACCATTCGATAAAGTTGGACATTCTTTAAACACGCATCCAATGGCCAAAACGATATTGTTTTGACATTGGATATGATTGAACAAAGTTACTTTGGACAAAGGATCCGAACTTCTGTCATTGATATAATAATCAAGCATTTAGAAAGCCTTGAGCTCCTAAATTTTTAGTTCTTTTTTGTCTTTAGAGTTGCCGAATTCATGATTTCTGATAATTTCATTTATTCCAGATATCAACTTAGTTCTTTTTCTTCTTAATTTATCCTCGTTCTCATTCATCAGTCTAGAGGACCATAATATAATATATCGAAAGTACAGGGAGTGTAATAAATGCCATAGAATGTTTGAAAAGATGGAAAGATGACCCATCTACAATGCAGGTTCAGATAACTTGTTCCTGCTACTCTATGTTTATCATGTTTCATAAGCATCCATCCATCCAATTTCTGTAGGTCTTATTTATTGGAATGCATGTTAAGTTTGATCAAATGAGTAAGGTCATATGTTATGCACTACATTATTTACATGAAATTCTGAAATCTAAAATCTAAAATAGTTTGTTTGAAAACTGTTAAGTCCTAGTTATGGATAAATAGGCATATCTAGAAGGGTCTGCAATTGCTCCTATAACTAGACACTAAAGAGTCTTCTGATTTTAGACACTTATGTATCTTCTGTTTTGGAGACTTAAGTCTCTACTGTTTCAAATAACAATCATAATATCTTCTGTACTGGTCCCGTTACCTACTTCTGTAAAAAGGATTAGTAGTCTAACTTATTTTGTATTCTGAAACATGTTCAGTTTTGATTAAAAAAAACAAGTTTTGTTATGATACAAAACAAGTTCTGTTCTGATAAGAGATAACCTCTGATTTGATACAAAACAAGTTTTGTTCTTTAGAGATAAGCTTTGATTTGATACAAAACAAGTTCTGTTCTGACATAAGTCATACTTTGATCTGAAAGGATTATATCCTATTATGATATTCAATTCTGATTCTTGTACACTCTGTTATGATATTTATGAGTTTTGTTCTGATGTAAGAATGTTTTGTATTGATTGATGAATCATATTTTGTTATGAGACATAATGTTTGAATTACTCTGTGATATGAATAATTAAAGATTGTTGCGATATGATTTGAATATGTATATATGAATGTTAGAAGACTGTTAGAAACAATCGCCAATATGCATTATGTTTAATTATTCCTTATAAACTATATCCTTAGCATCGTGGTTATGCCTCCGTGTAGGTTCTGATAAGAAGGTTTAAAGACTGGGACAAAGACTATTGCAGTAGCCAATAAAGAATGTGTTCTGTTTTGGAATTTGTTTTGTTTTGAAAGATTTATATTTGAGTTTTTGAGTTGTATCTGACGATATGTGACAGTTTGTATTTTGTTTAATGGTTTGTAACAACCTTATTAAATAATGGATTACGTTTAAGCATGTATTTTGATAAGTTCATTATATATGAAGTACATTATGGTTTGTCTACAGCAACATTAAATGATATGTAATGTATGTTTGCTTGAGTTGCTGAAATGTAAGTAAGGAATGTTTAGTATGTTTTGGAATGTTTTGGTTCTGTTTTGTGTAGCATCTGCATATCCTCCAAGGGGTATGTGGTTGTTATAGATTGATTAATACTTAAGGGACGTTATATAAAGTTTAGATGTTG
This sequence comes from Erythroxylum carthagenense, assembly GCA_026413575.1. NCBI lineage: Eukaryota > Viridiplantae > Streptophyta > Magnoliopsida > Malpighiales > Erythroxylaceae > Erythroxylum > Erythroxylum carthagenense. The sequence goes on from JANZLD010000007.1 coordinate 1,110,339, forward strand.
TAGCCCCCCCTTATCGCAGGGTACACACCGGGACGCCCGGAGGTCATTTCGGTACATAACCTATGATAAGGACGAGCTACATTCGACCACTACATTTACTTCATAGGGCATCATATCAATATGCACTAATAAGGTGTAACATCCCACCCCTGACAGGAAGGGTAAAATAGTAAATTGTCATAGGATGAGATTGATCGGGATTAATTAGTATTGTTCATGCATACTAGTATTAGTAAACAGTGAATTTGTGCACATGCAAATAACTGTACATGCATACATGACATTCCGGATTTTTGTACCTAATGGAGTTTTACTGTGATTAACGTGGTTCTTGTGTTTGAAAAATTATTCTGAGTGCGCCATTAGATTTCTAATTTTTAAACGGATTTTTCTGATGGAAAAAACATGGGATTAGGGCCGGGAATCTCATGAACATGCATTTTCACCTACATGTGCATCATTAACTAACTCGGATTGGTTATTTAGTGATCGTTTTGTTCTCTGATTCTTATAGCGACACAACTGGAGCATCGATCGACCGACGTAGCAGAGACTTCCTGGCATTAGCTCGGAAGTAATAGGTGAGTAACCTAGATGGTTTCTCGATTATTGATTGTTTATAATTTTACACTATAACACTGTGGAGAATAATGGAG
>JANZLD010000007.1:1111094-1121672 GCA_026413575.1 Erythroxylum carthagenense
ATTCATAATTCTCAAATCAATCCAATTATACCCGGAATTATTCATGAATGCATGTACAATTATTTTCATGTGCAAATTAATTCGCTATTCATGTATAAGTGCATGGCATTTATATGCATAAACATGGAATGCATCTTTAACTCTCATTAATCACTCACTTTTACTATTCTAACCCTCCCACAAGTAATGGGATGTTACAGATGTTCTGTAAACTTAAGAGACATGAAGGATACTAACTATGAAATCACTCTTTTAAATTAACAGTTTTGCATAAATTAGTAATGTTGATAGATTTTGGATGTATAGACGATTAACACCTGATGGTTTCATTAATCCTGAGTTTGTAGAGGGAGTTGAAGCTTCTATTCATTATGCATGTTCTTAACCTATATATATGGATGGCCCAAAGCTCATATATTCATGTAAAAAGTGCAAACACATCGTTTCCTTCATATTGATGAGGTGAATGGCATTTGTTGAAAAAAGGGTTTATCCCAAATTATTTTGAGTGGACACGACATGGGAAGCCATTGACTTATAACACCTCAAAGGGTAATGAAGGACACTCGTCAGTAAATGTAGATGAATTTAAAGGGGGTTAGATTTAGAACAAAATAATGTAGATACAAATGAAAATCCTTACATGCAAATAGTTTATGATGTAGCCGGTTATATCTTTGAAGAAAATACAAAAAATCTTAAAGAAGAACTAAACTCATATGCAAAACAATTTTTTGACTTACTATACTCAACTGACCAATAATTATGGTCAAATTATGAGACAATGACTCAATTGTCTTCAATTGCTTGAATATTAAACATAAAGTTTGAAGGGCATATTTCTGATCATAGTTTTGATAAAACTCTTATATAGTATAATGAATCATTGCCTCCTGATCATAAAATAGTTGATAATTTTTATAATATGAAGAAACTTATTAGGCGTCTTGGTTTGTCTATTGAAAAGATTGATTGATGTAAATTGGGATGTATGTTGTATTGGGGAGATGATATGGAATTACAAGAGTTCAAATTTTGTGGTCAATCTATGTTCAATCCTAGAAAGAGTTCTATGAAACAGAAATTAGTATCCTGGAAGTGGATGTATTATTTCCCTCTAGCTCTAAGACATCAAAGACTCTATGCTTCTGATGTTACTGCATCTCACATGAGATGGCATAATGAACACAAATAGGAAGATGGAATAACGAGTCATCCATTAGATGTACTGGCATGGAAACATGTCAATAACACCTATTATGAGTTTGTAGCTAAAAATCAAAATTTTAGGTTAGGATTGTCGATGGATGAATTCCAGTCTTTTAGTTAATTCGACCAGTAATATTCATCATGGACAATCATAACTACTCCTTATAATTTGCCTCCATGGATGTGTATGAATGAGGCATATATGTTCTTGACAGTGATTGTGCCAGGGTCTACAAATCCAAAGCATAAAATTGATATATCATTATAACCATTGATATATGAATTGCAGCATCTTTGGAAATATGGTGTTGGAACATATGATCTGTCTCTGAAACAAAATTTTGTGTTAAGAGTAGCCTTGATGTGGACCATTAGTAATTTTTTGGCATATGTTAGGTTGTCTGGATGGAGCACAATATGAAAATTGTCTTGTCTTTATTATAACAATGATTTTTACACATTTTATCTTCCAAATAAGGGCAAAACATGTTGGTTTGACAACCATAGAAAATTTCTTCCTCCAGATCCTCCATTTAGACGCAATAATCAAAAGTTCATTAAGAATAGGATGGTATAAACACCTCCTCCCCCTCACAAAGTTGGTGAAGAGATATTGTAAGAGATTGATGAATTAGGATTGTTGAAAGTTACAAAATTTGAAGTTGATGAAGTTAATACAAGCATTAGTAAAAACTTTGGTTTGAGAAATCGAATTATCTTTTAGAATTTGCCATATTGGAAAACTAATTTGATATGTCATAATCTAGATGTGATGTATATTCAAAAAAATACTTTTGACAATTTGTTCAATACCTTAATGAACATTGAAAGGAGGACAAAAGATAATGCAAAATCACAAGCTAATTTGAAACTTTTTTGTAGAAGGAATAAGTTACATAAAGATCTTCGCACCGGTAAATATCTAAAAGCATGTTACACTTTGGACAAAAAATAAAATAAAATTTTATGTGAATGTTTGAAAAGTCTAAAGTTTCCCGATGGTTATGTTTCAAACTTGGCAAGGTGTGGGGATATAAGGAAGTAAAAATTATTTGGGATGAAAAGTCATGATTGTTAAGTGTTTATGCAAAGACTAATTCCAATTGCATTTCGAGAGTTGCTACTGAATAAGGTTTGGGAAGTTATAACAAAATTAAGTTTGTTATTTAAAAGCTTAATATCATATGAAATTAAGTTGGTTGAAATGGAAAAACTAGGAAGGGAAATTCTAGTAATTTTGTGCAAATTAGAATAGATTTTCCCTCCAAGCTTCTTTGACTGTATGGAGCATCTACCTATGCATTTAATACATGAGGCTAAACTTGCCAATCTAGTTCAATATTGATGGATGTATCCATTTGAGAGGTAATTCAACAAAAATGATTTTAATTGAAGTACTAACATGTTTTAACTAAATTGTAATAACCCCATCACTTGAAGAAAAATGTCAAAAATAAAGCTAGAGTTGAAGGTTCGATATGTAATGCTTATTTAATGGAGGAAGCTAGTATTTTTTATTCACGTTATTTTAAGTCGTATGTTCACACAAGAGAAAGAAAAGTTTCTCGTAATGACGACGGGGGAGGAATGAATATGGGTGATGCTGATGGTAACTTATCCATTTTCACAAATCCTGGATGAACATATGGACGCTCAATAAGAAGAATGTTAATATAGGAAGAAATTGAGGCTGCCCATGATTACATTTTATTAAACTGTCAAAAATTCAACCTTTCATGCAGTATGTTAAAATTGATTATTTGGGTTTTGAAATTTAGTGTTATTCACAGCTGAAATACATAATAATGTTTTTAGATTATATGAGAAATGGTTACACGAGCTAATGCCCAATAAAACACAGGATGATATCAATAAAAAAGTTAGAAGATACTTTCCTCGTTGGTTCAAGAAATATGTAAGTTTTCACTTACAATTATTGAAATGATTGAATTATAAAATTAAAGTGTTCAAATGACACTATACTGAATATGATAATTTCTTTTATAGAAAATTGAATAGAGAACAAGTTTATATGTGATCTTGCGAAGGGACTTTTGCGAACTAGTAAATCATATCCGGTGTATTTTGTTAATGAATATAAATATCATATAGAATATCATGGTCATAACATGATAATAGTAAATAGTGGGGTTTACATACAGGGAGAATTGATAGATTACTATGGTAAAATTATTGAGATACTTGAAATTGAGTACCTTACCTTGCCAATAAAGCGAAGTGTAATATTTAAGTGTAACTGGTTTGATCCAACTCCAAATTTTGGTATAAAAGTGTATAGCCTATACAATTTAGTTGAACTCAACAAGCAAAGAAGATTTAGATCATTTAAACCTTTCGTGTTGACAATGCAAGCGATCCAGGTGTATTATATCCCTTTTCCTAGTGTACAATGAGATAAGTCAGATTGGTTAGCTATTTATAAAGTTAAACCTAGAGGTGTTTTGAATCACATGGAAAAGGAGAATAGATAATTGAAAGTGAAGCGTTTCAGGAAGACATTTATGAAATAAATGCAAATGATACATATGACAAGAATGAATCTTTGAACGATCCAAATAATGAATATGTTGAAATTTCATCTAAAGAGGATGAGAAGGGCGAGAGATCTAAAGAAAAGCCAGAGTTTAATTCTAATTCTTCATAAAAAGAAGATGATGATGATTTTGATTAATAATTAAATGCTGATAGCGATTAATTTGTATTTATAATAAAATATTATCCTCAACAAATCAATTAATTCCTTTTTTATATATTGTGTGAAATATGGAATTGAAATTGTTATATTTCTGGAATATTCGATCAAATATGAACTTAAGGTTGAAATATGCCACCAAAGAGAAAATAGGATATGATGTGACAAAGGTTCAGACTACGATTTGGAGCCAGTTATTGTCTAAGTGAAATATCACATTCTACAGCTGCAATCGAATCAGATGTTGTACCTTTAGCTACTACACTTGCAGATGAGGCATCACCTTCTGTACCTACTGCTACACCATACTGATAGAGATGTCAAGGGTAAATGATGCGGATGAAGGAGGCGATCTCCAGCCTGGAACTGAGGGAGCTGATGGAAGAACTTACATCACAACTGTCAACAATCTAAAAGTGAAAATAAATAAAACACCATATGTTTATAATTAAGTTATAGGTTTAAATTTAAAAAATGGTAAAATTATTTGTTTTTATATTAGGTCGATTATGTCTGGACCGTATTCAAAAAACATGACATCCAAATTCAAGAAGAAGATTGATCTTATGGGTTATATATGGAAGAATATCTCTCAGGTGACAAATGAATTTTGCTATCAAAAATTTGAGGTATACAAATTTTTTATTTTTAATTTATTTTTATACATTAATTAGATAAATATTATTATATTATAAGTACTTATTGTATGTTTTTCGTTTTGTTTCAAAAATAATTTTTTAGGATTTTGAATTTGGTGCGGTCATTTATAAAGTATGGGAGAGACAAGCAGGTACACATTATGAAGACTTTGTTAGTGCGATACACAAGACTAGTATATAATTGCCTTATGTTTCTGAATAAATATGGAGTTGTTGGCAGTAGTATTGGACATCACTTGAGGCAATGTCCATTTTGAAGCATAATTCTAACAACAGACGTGGAGGACTGGGGGAGAGAGTCTTCTTGTACATACTAAAGGATCTCTTACCAACCACGAGCATGCAGAGATACTTGTAAGTATCTAAACTTTACATTTATACTCTGGTTTTTTTTTACTTTTATGTATTTCAATTTAATTTGATATGTGAATTTCGGAATAAAAATATATGTATTTTGGATAATGATAATGTTATAAATATCTGATGCATATATGGTTATGTTATTGAGTTACTTTTTTTGTTCAACAGGGGATAAATATCATAAAAATAGAGAAAATTTTGCCAAAATTTTTATAAATTTTAGTTCAATTATAACATTTTATTATAATGCAGGAAAAGTCTATGGGCACGAAGCTTACACCCCGTCAGTTCTCTTTGCACACTCACACTAAGAAGCATGATGGTGTGACCTTCGTCAACACCTGATGTAGAGAACTAAATGTATGTGAAATTTATACTTTAATATTAATGCTTGATAATTGTCACTTACGAACATAAACATTGTCTTTTGATAGGACCAAATACAAGAAAGCATTCAGTGGTAGTCTCATTAGTTTAAAGATGTTGATGAGAGTAAAACCTATCTTCATGTAATAGGTGGTAGGGATCGTCGTGGAAGGATATTCGGCTTAGGTTCATTTATGAATACATGTTATTCACAATCTTACACATCTAGTACAATAGCATCTAGTAAGTGATCTACACCTAATGAAGTCCATGAGCTTCGAAGCACAATGTAGACATTGGCAACTCAGTTGCAATAGTCGATGGAGTACATAGCTCAACTATGTAATGAGATGGATGAGTTAAAGGAGAGCGGTAGTACCTCATTGCAGCAATCAGAGCATCCGCGGTCACCAAATAAATAGCGTACTTGTAGTCATTTCGTATGAATTATAAATACTTATATGTAGAAAATAATTTTTATTATCAATTAAGATAATTTTGACTTTATATCATCAATTAACTTTCTATTTTAACAAATTAAATGTAGAAACAAATCAAAATATTATCAATAGATAACTTATAACTGTATAAATTATGCATCAACCATAAGATCATCAAATAAAATTAAATGCGGTGAAATTAAAAAACAGTTTTATTAAATTTACCGCCGAAAAATAAAGTTCATCGGTAAAATCTATTCTATTTACCGACAGATAACTAATAACCATCGATAATGTTGTCTTTAGCTTACTGAAGAAATAACCACTTCTGTCAGTAAGTTACTGACAGACAAGATTTGTCTGTCGATAACTTTACTGACCGAAACAATAACCGTCGGTATGTTCACTGACGATAACACAAAATGTCCGTAGGTAAATTCCATCGCTAACTTAACTTACCGACAAAACGTGTAGGTTTTTCCTTAGTAATTTTCATTGCTAAACTTCATTTTTCTTGTATGATACCATATAAAATCTAAACTTTGTATGCCAAACATAGAATAAACACAAACAGTGTTACATTCGTGTTATTATTTTGCTATAAAGGCAGTGAAGATCCTTGTAGAACATGAACATAATATGATAATGTGTATCCCCATGTTCCCAAAACATATTCATATAGCATTTGAGTCCATTATAACAAAAAATCTTATTTTTTTTAATTATAGTTAACATGATTATATTACGAGGCATGTTTAGTATGTATTTGTTTTCAGCCTTTTCTAATTCTTTAAGTGTTAATTAAATGAATAAACATAGACCAATATTGTTTTTATGTAACCACTTTTTTTAATTAAATAATGACCTATATACATCACATGTCCACCCATTTAACCAATGTACCCCTTGAAGTTACTATGTTAGTTCCATTTCCCTAAACACTCAACTATTTTGCACCTACATCACCAATATAACATTTAATATGTCACTGTGTAGGTCTTATGTTTAATCGTAATTTAAAGTTATAGACAAGGCTCATAATGAACATTCACAAACCATCTTCTTGATTTTCTCTCAACTATCTCATTTCTCTTCGATATCCTTAATTATGTTGAATTCAAAATATGTTCCTTTACTTGGAATTTGCTTTTTTTTATACTTCTCATTATGGATTGAAGGAGCGAGAATTTTTTACTTGTGTAAGAGTTGTAAAAGGTTGTTTGATGACATGCCTTGTTATTGCTCCTTCTTTGTTTGGATTGGTTTCCCATTTTTAAATCTAATTGCTTTTGTGTTTGGATGATAATTGGTTAAAGTTAGGGTTTAAAGATTAATTGCTACAGGATGTTAGATGAATTCATGAGTAAACTATTGAAAATTAGTAATTCCTAAGTTAATTAGGACCTAATTTAATATAGGTGTGTTTTAACTTCAATGTTTGTTGAATTGACAATTGAAATACTCTTAATGTTAGATGCTATAATTAACTCAACTTACACTTGCCTTTTTTTTTAACAAATGAGAGAACGCTTTTATTATAATTTTTGGTTAATTTTTTCTTTTCAAGTTGATTATGACATATGATGAGATGTATAGTAGCGATGGCACAATATAGGTGGAGCAAAGAGAAACCCCACTATAGATAGGGGTGAGCATTATTCGGCCCGGCCCGGCCCAAATTAATTCAGGTAAGCAAATGCTAAATTTCGGGTAATTCGGGCCGGCCCAGATATTACCTGAATTATTTTCAGGCCGAGACGGGTAACTCCGAAAAAATTTGGGTCGACCCGATTACCCGAATTAGGTTTAAAAAAATTATGAAATAGGGTAATTAGGATAATTCGAGTAAATTGGGTCGGGATAATTCAGGTAAATCGTTTAAATCGGGTCGGGTAAATAGGTAATTTGGGTAAATCGGGCCGGGTAAATTCGAGTAATTGAAAGTTCGGATTCGGGCCGGGTAAAGGAAAAATTTTCGGGTAATTCGGGCCGGACCCGAACAGTAAAAATTGGGCTCGAATTACCCGAACGCTCACCCCTAACTATAGAAGTAGAGAGTTATGGATTCCACCTTATAGGAGGTTGGTAATATAAATCTAAAGACCTAGCAAACACTTACAAAAGATATTCAAGCGAATATGCCACGTAGGGAATAACTTGATCATTTTCTCTTCCATTTCACAATTAAGTTTCAATTGAAGCGATACTTAACTCTTCAAATAAAAAAACTTAAGGCACTGTGATAAACAGATTAGGTAATCTTAAGATAGATGAATTTGGAGACGATGACATGAATGATGATTGCTTTTGATAGTTGATTGGAATTCTTTGATATTTGAGATCTAGTGTTTGATATTTGAGATCTAGTGTATAGAGATAATCCTACAGTTTATTTGCACATTCTAGGTGGATAAATTGCTTAGGATGATGAGTTAATGATACAATTTCAATTAGAGGGCATCAAAGATCATTTCATCTATAATCAATTTAGCATCTACATGGGGTTTTATATATAAAATAACATGTGCATAGTATGCATATTGACTAGAACAAAGTTGAATGGATTTTCCTATTACCCATTCATTGTTATATTATGATGTGGTGGCCATGGTGAAACCCTATTCTCCAATAAGGTCTTAGGCTTCTATATTCATTTTCCTATCATAAGGTATATACATAAGTTTCTCCTACATTTTTTATGTGCATGATATAAGGACATTAATGCAATGATTAATCAGGACCTATTCCTCCTCCATTGCATGAGAAAGTGAGTGTGATGCCATTTGAGGCACACATTCATTTAGCTCAAAAGAGGCTACTTTTATCAATTAAACTTTGATATAATCAAAGGCAGGTTAATTATAACTAAATTGGTGAGGAGATTAGGAGGGTTATATGTTAAAAGATTTGACAGATGTTTTTGCTTCTCTCCCAATCAATTCAAACATTTTAAAGGTTATAAGTATTTGGTCTCCAAATACTTCAATAGCACATCTACCCCCACTACAACATATAATGAGAAGTTGGTACAAAATTTAGATGTTGAGATATCAATGCCACTAATTTGCCCATCATAGATTACAACCCCAAAGCTAGAGTTAAAAAAAAAAGCCCGCACGGGTTGCCTGAGTGGTAAACTAACAGGGTAAGTTGGAAGAGGGTCCTAGGTTCGACTCTCAGAAATGGGAGAAAAAGGACCGCTCTGTTAGGGTGCTGCTCAGGATCAGACCGTGATTCAATCCTCCAGCGGTAGTCGGGCCTGTGACTGGGGGCCCTTGGGGTTGGGGATTCAACCTTTGTTGGAAGAGAGATCGAGAAAAATGGAGAGATTAAGCCAACAGTTATAGAGCCAAAGCCAATAGTTATGATTTGATTTTTTTTTATATATGTTTTACATTAAAATTGAGTTTTTTTTTTACATATAAGTTGTATATACAAATGAGTTAAATGTAATTTTTAATCATTTATATTATCCTACATTAATAAAAGAAGAAAACAAAGTGTGAATAAATGAATACATAATCCCTTTACCGACTTCAAATCAAGTAGATATGATTTAATTGAGTCATCGAGAGTATTTATAATAATGTATTTACTCTTATACTAAAAAGTTAATTGTACTCATTTCTAATGTTAAAGTTATCACCCAATAAGGATTATAAAAAACGTCTCAAAATTGAAGCATCTCTCCCATTTGTATAATTTGGGATGCTTGTTTCAAAATGCGCCAATTGGGATGGTTTTGTTTTTTATATAAGATAAAAGCAATAGAGTTGAAAGGAACATATTTGAATAATGAGAGAGCAATTGACAGATAAGGGATAGTTTAACAAGTCCATACGTAAATAAAGATACTTGCGTGGCCCAACTTTCTCTGCAGATCTTCTTTAGGATATATATATTTTTTTTTTGTTCCCCCGAAACAAGAGTTAGGCGAGCAAAGGGGAGTAGTTGGATCGACGAACTTTCAAATTTCAACGACAACAAAAGAACGTCTGCTTCCTACTCCTATCCTCTCGCCCATCCTACTCCCATATTTACATGTTATGACACTTATCCTATTTTTTAAACTCTTAGAAAATATTTTTAATTTTTAATACTTTTTTTAAATAAATCTTTCAATATTAATAAATTTTCTAATCAAATTCTTTCCATTAACGTTAATATAATTATGATGTTGCATGCACCTATAAACACACGTCTAACGTTACTTTGACTCAATTTTCTAATAATAAATGTGATAGTGCGTCACGTTCACAATTAATATATCATCTTCATTTAGTTTAAATGACTTAATTATGAAATCAGTAACAATAAAAGGACTTAACCAAAAATATACATTAAAAAACACAAAATAAAAATTAATATTATATTGATGAGTGTAAATTATATATAAACTCATAAATGTTAGTAAATACATATGTATTATAAATATGAAATTAATATTTTTGATATATATTTTATTCAAATACTTTTATCATTCAATATTGCTTTTGAGAGAACATAATTTATTTTTACCTTACTTAACCTATTTGTAAGTGAAGACTTGAAAACATATTTAATAAAAGTCCCGCCAAAGTACGAGGTCTGAGAAGATTCGATAATATGCAATCTTACGTTTACTTAATAGAGAGACTTAGAAAATATGCAATAAAAATCGAATAAAAAAGAAATAAATAATTATGATAAATGACATTTTTATTTATTTAAAAATAATAAAATAATTGAGAATGAATATTTTATTTTTTTGGTAATTACGATGGACATATTTTATTGATTAAAACGACTTAATATAATTTCTAATTTATGTAATTTTATTATATATAATTAA
>JANZLD010000007.1:1127990-1152053 GCA_026413575.1 Erythroxylum carthagenense
GTTCCCTAACGTGGGAGATAACTCCTGCACTCACGCGCTCCTCAGCCAAGGCTTCATTCCTGAAGGTTCTAGCATTGTGTTCGGTCCAAATGTGGTAAACTACGGTGGACAACAGTAGGGGGAAGAGAGTAAGGACTGAAGCTCTGGAATGGGGAACTGTTAGGAACCAGGAAAGAATAGTGGAAAAGGTAGGAAGATAGAAACTAGGCAAGTGAAAATGGGAGAGACAATGGTCCCAAATAGCTTTTGAAAAAGGGCAGGCAAAAAAAAGGTGGTCTATAGATTCGTTAGTAGAAAGGCACAAAGAATAGTGATTAGGAATATAGAGAAATGTAAGGTTGTCCCGGGTTGGAAGCTTCTGCAAGAAAGCAAGCCATAAGATAAAGGAGCATCGAGACAAACTAGATTTGGCCCAAATCAGTTTGTACCAAGGGACCTCTGGTAAAGGAGGACGCAAAAAGTTGTAGGCTGACTTATTGGTGTAACACTTTGTATGGCTTGCTAACCATTCCAGACAGTTTGGTAAAATTCTTATAAGTATCTAAAATGTGAATATCTTTACTTTTATTTTTTTAAATTATATTCCAAATTCACTTTACTTTTCTTCAACCAAACGGACCCTGTAAAATACTGTTACATACTAAATACTATAATAAGAATCCACTCAATTTTCTTATTAGAATTTTTATAAGTATCCAAATATGTTAATATCTTTACTTTTACTTTCTAAGAAATCATATTTTAAATTTACTTTACTTTATCGACAACCAAATGTAACCTTATATGCATCATTTCCCCAGTGGGGCAAGCGTTTAAGAAGATTCCTTGTTAGCTGCTTGAGTATTAAATGATGATCTTATTGCTCAAATTAACTCTTTCTTTTAAGGTCACGCTATATTGTTTAGACGTCTTACTGATGGATGCTTTTACCAATACTGTCTTCAGTTCTACTCGTTACTTATATTAGAAATCGAAGAACTTTTGGCCGCCGAAGCCAACATGCGGTAGATGCCTTCAGGAGCCTTTGGTCCTGTTTGATATCATGGCCATTACTGGATGACTTTAACTTTATTTAATCTAATAATTTTCAATTCAGATTATTAAGGAGATCATACCTCGTTAACACCCTTGATTCAAATCTTAAGAGATGTAATGCAATGACCGTTAAGATGTCACCGGAGAAAGCACTCAAAGAACATGGGTCCATTAACATTCCTCCTAATGCTTTTTAAGCACTAAGAGTAGGAAGGAAGGAAGGCAGGATGAAGAACGATGAAAGCTACATCCTATAAGTGGACAAAACTTTATTGGAAGGAGGGACACTTTAAAGCAATTTGCAGTCCAGTGCGCACCAATTGCGGTAAGCCAAGATCAGATGATTGCGGCTCAAATTCACGGTTGACAGGGAAGGTCTCATTTTCACACTTATTGTGGATCTTGCCAAAATTCCGTCTTTTTTTTTTAAGTTGGTTGTTTACGAAGTGTTTTAAAAGGGTCTTAATTATGAGAAGATACTTTTAAACTATCTATTTTTAGATTAATTCCCGCTCGAGTTAGGTAGGTCCTTTACGGAAGGCAAAATTCTGACTTCAAGTTTTAAACAGCTGTATATATAAGAACGGTTCGAACCCATGATCTCACTTAAATCAGAAAAGCCCGTTACTAAAATCCCGTCTTTCACTTTAAACGTCCCCTCTCTTTCTAAACAAACTCAATCGATTCATCGTCATTCCTACGTCACCACTTATATAGATCCCTTCCAAATTTTGTAATGTGAATGGAAAGGAAGATGACTGTTTTAAGTAAGATAAGATATTATTTTCTTTATGTCCCTCTCAATCTCCTTCAACTCTTAAATCTGACATTAACATCAACATCCCAACATATATCTACAGGTTGCTTGAAGTACATGCTTAAAGCTCACACTTTTTTGGAGAAAAATTTGACTCACTCTTAATCTTGGTAAAAAGTAAAATACAACAAAATTAATTACTGTCAATGAAAGAGACTCTTAATATTTAATTTCTTTCAAGTTTTATCAAGAGTGCTGTTTTAACTTTCAAATTTAATGTTAAATTTTTTTTATTCTTGTAACGTGTTTTAACTTTAACTTTTTATGTTAATACATTTATAAATTAATTTCAAACATTTAGTTGTAATTCTTATTTTCAAGCATTTAGTTGTAATTCTTATACATATAACGTTTGACAATGTTTATGTGGATATGATTATATTTTTTATCACCAAATTTCAAATCATATTAGCTTTCTTTTTTTCTTTACATATTATTTTCATTTGCATTATTTTTAGCTATTCTCTTAATCTTACTATTAAGAATTAATGCAACCCCTAAGATGCTCTAATTGTGTCACAAGCAGGGGCTTAAGGTGGCCTCTTTGCTATGTAACGGGATAGCTTATCTGATTTTCATTAGATATCATTGATTATTTTTGCTTTCTCTTTAGGTTTTAATTATTCAATCACAATGTTTAATTATAATAATTATTAGAGATCTTTATTTTAACTTAGGCAACATAAATTAGGGAGCTTTTTTTTTTCTTATTCATTAATCAACATTAGGAAATTATTTGAACAAAAAACCAAAGTTAAATAGTTTGTTGATTTACAATAGTTTGTTGGTTTACTATATTTCATCCTAAATCTTTCAAATTGGAAGTTTTCTATTTTTGCTGTTTAAGATAGAAGAAGATATAATATAAAACCGTCTTTTTTTATCTCATCCGATTTCATTCTATTATAAAATTTCTTCCCAAACGATGTAATAATATTACATTTCATTATAAAACTTTTAACCAAATATAGCATAAGTATAGACCAGAGGAAAATTAATATAAAAATAATTCTCTTTTCTCTTGGTAGTATTTTTCTGGTAAAAATAAAATAAAATAAAGAAGGCCAACGTCAGCGATGTTCACTAAGGTTAGAGAGAACAAGAGATAACAACAGTTTGCGGTGGATAAAAAATCTAGTGTCTAAACCCTATTTTGTTGAATTAGGTTTGTCCCCTTTGTTCTCTGCTTTATAAATTGTTCGTTCTTAAACCATACGCTTGAGTTATTTGGAGTGTTTAATATCGCTTTCTAGAGTCATTTGATGATGGATTACTCCATTTTTCAATGAGGATTTCTGAATTACTGCATTAAATTTTCTTAACAATGTAGAGGTTATTGATAGAGAAATTCTTTTAAGGTACATGTGTTTTCATTCCCTTTCTCTAATTTCTTAAGTTGGTGATGAGTGGGAAATGTTTGATATTTGTTTTTGCAATGAAGGTCTGGTTAATTGTTGTTGATATGTTTTGTTGTGTCATTGGTCTCAGTGGGAACTTTAATTATTGTGTTTGCATGAACATGGGTTCAAATTATGTTAAGGTGCAAGTGTAACGTGATTTTGCTTTGACTTTAAACCAAAAGGATGACACGCCTTTTGCCCTCAGATACATCTCAAGAAGATCAAGGAGATTTCAATTTTATTAACACCTTTATTGTCGCCATCATACACAAATCACTCCTACTAAAATTCAAACTCTCAGCGATTTAATAGATCTAACAAATCATATGATACATTTGTTAGTTTATACCTTATAACCAATTTGATGATTATATTGTAGTGACATAATTATTAAAAGACATTCCTTGTCTATATATATATACATATATAGATATATATGATAAAGTTTATGAAATAAATATATATTGTAAATAAAATTATGATGATATTATAATTATGAGATTCATATTTCTTTATATCTAAATTATCCTCAGTGAGATTAGACATTAATAAAACATAAAAAAGATTAACATATGTTATCTTTTTTTCTTATATAAGAAGTAGTCAATCTCATAAACTAAAGTATAGAGATATTTAAACAAATTTGTGAGTGTTTATTACATAACAAATTCACTAAACTATCTCTGTATGAGAATTTCATTTAAAATATTACTTGTATGTTTATAGAAATTCTCATTATGAGATTGTATAAGTTATTCTTTGACATGAGAACATTAAAGTATATTTTGATACTACTTATGATATATTTTAGTCAATAGTAGCTTAGTCAATAGTCACTGAATTTAGTATTAACTATATGAAGCTAGTTAAGTTATTAATATATGATTCATCATTCTAAAGTAATTAAGAAGAATATTTCATTGCTCTCAATTGATATTGATTCAAGAAATTATTGGCTTAGGTGGAATTATACTTTGTAAATAACTTACAAAGGTCATTAATAGAACCAATTACTAATAGTAGAGAACTAACATGATTAGACTTAAATAGAATAAACATTAGTTCCATATTATATGTCTAACTGGAATATTATGTGATAAAATAATTTAATTATATAAAAAAATCATACACGGAAAGGTTAGTCAAACTATATTGATATTCTAAAATATTTGGACGGTCATGAAGCATTACTGAATGTTTATCTTGATTTATAAATATAAATTATCTAGTTAAAATGATTAAAGATAAATTAAAAGAATTTAATTATCTAACCCAAAATATGACTTAGGATTATAATTTATATTTGTTGTTAATATATTTAGGAACCTAATAGATCATACATAAAGAATGAGTTGAAGAGAGAAAATGTATTTTTAATTATGTTGAACTTGATTGTAAAATTAAAGAAACTTCATGATTAAATATGAGATATTTAATAAATAAAGATTAATATAAGATATTGGATCTTATTTAACATAATTGGTATTTAGTTAGGGTATTATAATTCTAAAAATTTTTTACTTGAAAATAAAATTTTTATTTCAATTAAATTGCTAAAATATCCAAAACTTATTATAAATAAGCTTAAGATCTAAATGAGCTAACTCTTGTTGTATAACCCTCTCTACAATAGTTGTAGAGTTCTCTCAAGTAGTTTAGTGGATATTGATAGAAGTTGAAGACATGTATGACTATGGTGATTGAGGTAAGCCAATTTCAGAATTGGTTCAGGGAAACAGTGAGAAAATGATCAATTATCACAATAAAATGTGAATTATGATTTATGCTTTATTATAGTTTTTTGTGTTAATCATGTATTCATATGACACAGAAGAAGGGTGTATTAAGGACAACCAGTCTCTACAATATGTCTATGTTTTCTTTTCAACACACCCATTTTACTCAGGGATTTAGGATTGCCATTTTATTCTGGCCATTATGTAGCAGTTCCTTTGTATATATATATCCTTAATCACAAAATGGTTAGAGAAAAATTCAATAGACACATTATTAGATTGGTAAAAGAATAAACTAAAAGTAAGTTATTGCAAGACTGTTGAACATATATAATATCGCGCGAGTGAAAAGCATAATTGGAAGAACGACAATCAGAGAGCTAACATTAAAGATTGGGATCATTTTCCCATTGCTAATTTGGAGGTCATTAGGGATTTGACACTCATGATTTGATGTAAGATTGTTAATATTAGGTGTAAGATAATGTGTTGCCCTCGTATCAATAATCCATTCATGTTTCTTTGAGGGATTAGCTATAGCCAGATTGGCATGCAACCTAAAGGTGTGTGACTATTATTGACTATTATTGATTAAACCTTGGAGTTGGACATTGTCTGGCTAAATGACTATGATCACCACAAATATGACAAATTTAGGTTAAGAAATCAGTTTGATGATCTTTATTTCATTAGTAGCTCCTTGATGACCACAATATTCTCATCAAGCAAAATCTTAACTCCTACATAGGAAGAGGGGAAAATGATTTTGATACCATATTAGAACAAGGATAACTTTTGGCTTAGCTTTCTATTAATGTTAAACATATAAGATGTGATTAACAAATTAAATTTAGGCTGTAAATGATAAGGATAAAAAATATAACAAGTTAATAAATTTGAGTATTAACTTTATTATAAAAAAGTTAATAAACTTGAGGATTAGCTTTATCACTAGCAATCTTAGTAGTTGGATCAAAAGACATCAAATAAAAAAATTTATCATAAGTCCAAATGTCAACTTAGAAGATAAAATAATTCATTTGCATAGAAAAAAACACTAACGATAAGAAAATAAGTTTGGTTTAGATAAGGAATATTAATTATCTAAATATGTGTACACATCTAAACTTAGATCTATCTAACAGTCAAGGAGTCATAGGACTTCTCGAAGAATGACTATTCAACTCACATTCGGTCTTTGCTAGGGTTAGAAAATTCGTTGCCTGACTCAGTCTTTCTATATATATTTCTGAATAAACATACAATAATTCTCAATAATTAGAGCTTAAGTGTTTTGCTTGTACATGTATTTGTATGATTTTGACCACCACAATTACCTGCCAACAGAAGGAAATCATATGCAAGATCAAAATAAAAGTAAAAGAGAGACGACAAATTGTCAACCTTTTTTCTTTTTTAATCCCTCTTCGCATTGACAAGTTATAAAGACTCAAGGGCTTGATTCATCACGTCTATGTAAAGAATTCGAATACAAGAGTTTCAGGCCCTCTCATATGTATGTATATATAAATGAATTAACTCTCTCTCTCTCTCTCTCTCTTTTTTTTTGATGTACAAACTTGCAAAGTTTAATTTACATAACCAAGTCTTTTTCTTTAGTAATTTCAATAACTAACTAGTGGGTACTTAACTACTTGAGTCCATTAAGATAAAGAATTATAATACCTAGGGTCGATCTAGAGATTCTATAGGTTTGACTTCTTCTTGACAACTATCAACCACAGATACAAGGGAAACGAAGCATGTGTCCTCCAATTCATACCCATGTGGCTGAACTGGAAACACTTCTAAAATTTGCATGCAGAGATTTGGAATTTTGGAGTATGGAGGACATTGTGCACATGCATCTATCAATTTGATAAAGACTCCCAACCACCCTAGTTGATTTTATCAAAAATAATGGAAATGTTATTATTATTATTATTATTATTTAATATATTTTAATTTCTGTTGATTCATTTTGATGAGATAGAATCTTTTATCTAATTTTATAATATCTTATTCTGTCCTATAAATCTCATCTATTCACTTATGCGAGTTTCGCGTTAATCCTGTCTCTACTTTGATGTGCCAGATTTCAGTGGGCGAAGATATTTTTGTTTTCTCGTAAGGAAGGAAGGAGGAGCCAATGTATATACATTAATAATAGCATAAAAGTCGAGCCGCGTTATAAGGAAGTATGTGTGTCCCTTCCTTCCGCGTCCAAATGATGTAAACAGGAATTGGATACACGGCAAAGCACAGCTCTCCCCTTTTGAAACTTTCTTGAAGACCCTAACTCATTCTCATAAGACAAGTTGCTTGCGCGGCAGCCAATTGTCGACTTACGCTTCTCCCTCTTTCTTTGACTTTTACATTAAGTTTCCTCCGTTTAGGTATAGTGTATTCCCTATTTAAGAATCTAAGGACCATATGCTACGTACAAACTAAGGCGAAGCTTCCAAGTCCCACCCCGATCAAAAGAGCTAGAACAGTGGTCTTTTACCTTTCTCTTTATCTTCGTCATCATCATCTGTGTCTCCTCTCTCATCAGTCGATCACCAAGATGGTACTCTCCAAGACAGCGTCCGAATCCGATGTTTCGGTGCACTCTACGTTTGCTTCCAGATATGTCCGAACCTCACTTCCCAGGTTCCAGATGCCAGAGAACTCCACTCCCAAGGAGGCAGCATTCCAGATCATCAACGACGAGCTCATGTTGGATGGAAATCCTAGGCTTAACCTGGCTTCCTTTGTCACCACCTGGATGGAACCTGAGTGCGATAAGCTCATCATGGCTGGCATCAACAAAAACTATGTGGACATGGATGAGTATCCCGTCACCACTGAGTTACAGGTATGGTATTATCTATCCAATTAATCCACCTTCTTTTGTGTTTGCCTTCTCTAGATCAGCTGCGAAATTAACTAATTTGTTGTTTATACCAAATGAATTCAGTAAGTCATAACATCTCCAGTAAACTATTCACCAATAATGTAGTCAATTCATTCGTAGACTGGGTTTTGGATCTTGAATTTTCCTTGCAGCAAGACATCGTCACACTTACCTGCTTCTATTTTATGTCAAAAGTTATTAAGTTTCAACCTGTGCTTTAATTTAGTAAATTGATTGGACCCACATAAAAATTATTATATATTTATGTTCCCAGATTGGAAAGTCCCTCCTCACACGGGTTTGAACCCATCACGTAATTTTGTAAGTATTATAGAATGAAATGCCTGGATCGGAACACTTATTTAATATCATTTTCGTGGTCCATTATACTTTTGGCTGGTTCAATACCATCAACCAAGTCTCTGCCTGGGGCGGTGAAGATGTGGGGTAGGGCACATACCTACATCAACGACAACCTGCTCCTTCCTTGTCTTTATATTTGTAACTATGAAAACTCGTCAGAGCAAAGAAAAGTAAACCGGAAGACCTTCGGATTGATTGGAAAAAGCAGGGGTTTTGGTGATTATATATGTATAAATAATCACAATTGCTGTCTGTCCCCTTTTTTTCATTAAATTAATATCGTGGAACAATACGCATGTTAAGACTTTTTTGCTTTTACCTGGCCTTCACACTTTAATGCCTTATCTTCAGCCAACCATAAAGACTTTAAAAGGTTGTTATCATTACATTACTCTCTTTCCCCACTGTAACTTACCATCTTCAACTTTTATCACTTATATGATGACATGTTCAGATCATCTTTTCCTGTATGTATGAATGTATATATATCGTAAATTAATCAACCAAACCATTTACATACAACCGTGATGAAAAGAGACCGTATCCTATTCAAGATATATGGACACAGTAGTTTGATTGCATCTTCATATTATGGAACAATGATCTATAGATTGAACATCAAGTCGTTTCTTCTCCTATGAAGCCCCAAGTTGGGCAACTGTTAATTACTAGTCCCCATATAGCTGTGGCATCTACACTTGTGCATCATGATTCTAAATTGATCAAACTATACTTGAAATCATAATAAAAAGGTTGAATCCACATTAATTAGCTTAAACCTTGATATCTCTACTGAATCTGATTCTGGTATGAAAATAATTGGACAGAACCGATGTGTAAA
The DNA here is from genome assembly GCA_026413575.1 of Erythroxylum carthagenense. Taxonomy (NCBI): domain Eukaryota; kingdom Viridiplantae; phylum Streptophyta; class Magnoliopsida; order Malpighiales; family Erythroxylaceae; genus Erythroxylum; species Erythroxylum carthagenense. The sequence goes on from JANZLD010000007.1 coordinate 1,137,079, forward strand.
CATGATAGCTCGATTGTTTAATGCGCCACTTGGAGACTCGGAGGCTGCCATTGGAGTGGGTACAGTGGGGTCTTCTGAAGCAATAATGCTTGCTGGTTTGGCATTCAAGAGAAAATGGCAAAATAAAAGAAAAGCGGAGGGCAAGCCCTATGATAAGCCCAACATTGTCACTGGAGCCAATGTGCAGGTACAGAAACATTCATTTTTGACATGTTTGCAGTTCATATGTATATAAATCATATATTTGCATGGTTATTTATCAATTTCCAGGTATGTTGGGAGAAATTTGCAAGGTACTTTGAGGTTGAATTGAAGGAGGTGAAGCTAAGAGATGGGTATTATGTGATGGACCCTGAGAAAGCGGTGGAGATGGTTGATGAGAACACAATCTGTGTTGCTGCCATTCTTGGCTCCACTCTCAACGGAGAATTTGAAGATGTGAAGCTTTTGAATGACCTCTTGACTGAGAAGAACAAGCAGACTGGGTACTGTCGTCTCTCTTCCTATGTTCACTCAAACTTATTTGTCTTTGTTATTGAATATTTGTTCCTTGTTCAACAACTGCAAGCCATCTATAAGTCCAAATTCTGCATGCAACTAATTTTATCTCAATGCTTAGATGGGATACTCCAATCCATGTGGACGCAGCCAGTGGAGGCTTCATTGCACCTTTTCTGCACCCAGAACTTGAGTGGGATTTCAGACTACCGTTGGTGAAGAGTATAAACGTCAGTGGGCACAAGTATGGACTAGTCTATGCTGGCATTGGCTGGGTCATTTGGAGGAGCAAAGACGACTTGCCTGAAGAACTCATCTTCCATATCAATTATCTTGGAGCAGATCAGCCCACATTCACCCTCAATTTCTCCAAAGGTACAACCATCAGATCAGAAGTCCTGAGCGAAAAAGCTAAAGAACTATACAGTGTAATAATATTCAAATTTTCTCTTGCAGGTTCTAGCCAAGTTATTGCTCAATATTACCAACTCATTCGCTTAGGCTTTGAGGTTAGTCTTTTATTAATCTGTCATATATAATATCTGGTGAAAGTTTTTAACACTGAACAGTAGTGACTGAGGCATAGAATTGATATTTCACTCTCAGGGATACAAGAATGTTATGGAGAACTGCAGAGACAACATGACGGTGCTCAAAGAAGGTTTAGAGAAGACAGGCAGGTTTAATATTGTCTCAAAGGACATGGGAGTACCTCTAGTGGCATTTTCTTTGAAGGACAACAGTTGCCATGATGAGTTCGAGATTTCTGACATGTTAAGGCGCTTTGGTTGGATTGTTCCTGCATATACCATGCCTCCTGATGCCCAACATGTCACTGTCCTTAGGGTGGTCATCAGAGAAGATTTCTCTCGAACCCTCGCAGAGCGACTTGTCCTTGACATTGAAAGGGTTTTGCATGAGCTTGACACATTGCCTTCCAAAGTCAATGCTAAATTGGCGGTGGCTGAAGAAGTCCAAAAGAAGAATGTGAACAGGAAGACTGTTTTAGAGACACAGAGGGAGATTGCTGCAATTTGGAAGAAATTCGTGATGGACAGGAAGAGGACGAATGGTGTTTGCTAAGATTTGATGAACAAGATCAAGTCCTCGGTGCTCGTTGTGTGTATCTATTGAGGAGTTTAGTACCATATATATGCTGTATCTCTTGGAGTTCGTTTACATATTTGTACCCTAATGAACTAATGAGTGTAGTTTGTACGCCGAGTACGAGCTAAGTGGTAATTTATGGTACTTAAGGCTTTGGTTTGCCTTTTTGTCTTCAATTTCAATATAATAAATTCACATTTTCCGTAACTTTCAAGTAGTCCCTCCATTTCTACATGTATTTCAATAAATAAAAGCTTTATATAAGACGATTGTTAAAAGCAGTTTGCATGATTTTAGTTGTCTCACTTTATCTATGATCATCAAGAAAAATTACAAATTTTGTTCTTCTATTAAACTTGTTTTGGACTAATGAGGTGTATGACAAAATTATCCACAATTAATAAATTTCTTTTTGTGAAGAATTCATAAAGTTAACAAAGTGCCATTTAATCAAGGCAATTTGATTCGTATAGAAGTTTAAATCCTCAAAATTGATAATGTTGGTGCTATAGAAATTGATTAAATAATGACAGAGAAGTATGTTCAGTTAAAGCTGAAGTTCGGAGACAATCTTAGAAGAAACATGAAGTTGAAGGAAAGATAAAAAAGCTGTCCACTGAAGGATGACTAATTGCCCTTCCTCGATAACCTGCAAAATTGGCTTTTAGAAAAGGGTAAATAGCTAATCTCTTAAAGGGTGGCTGGCTTCCTCTCGACGAAATTTAGACAACAATGATTTTTGTATATAGATGTTGAGAATTGTATACCTTATCGTCTCTTGATTCAGCCATGAAGCAGACATTGCTCACTTCCTTAGGTTCATCTTCTTCAAAACTTTTAAAATCCTCGTCAAAACAAGCTGTAGTCATAGCTTGCTTTCTAGGTTTCATATTTTCTGCTTTATCCTTTTGAAGGAGAGGAGATTCAGATCTAATGTGCCTAGGCTTTTTGTATTGGTACCATGTGATTTGTGTATTGCTACTGTTGTTACTGCCTTTTAATATGGGCCCACTGTTTCCAAATTTCTTGGTTCCTTCTCTTTTCTTTTTTAACTTCTTTTTATAGAAACATGCATATTTTCTGACCATGAAGTTGAAAATACTTCTCATCGACCAACACAACAAGGATCATTAAGGAAATCACAAATTTTCAGCAAAGGGATAAGGAGTATCTTTATATGAAGCTTAGGAGCGGTTTTAAAAACTACAGAGAAATTGTCCATACCATAACCTTCCGAGGGAATTCCTCATGCAAACATTCTACAATGGTGTAAATAATAGCCCAAGAGAAACCATAAATGCAGCTGTGAGATGATCTTTGATGAAGAAAACTATCAGTGCAGCATATGATCTTTTGGAATACCGAGGCCAACCCAAGGGAGCAATTGAAGGCTATCATACTTCAAAGTGGCAAGTAGATGGAGGAACCAAGTGTGAAAAATGATTGCTAAGAAAAAGGTAAAGAGATTTAAGAAGAGAAAGAAGAAGAGAGGCCTTATATACCACCACCACCCTACAAGCCCAAACTTTCGTATTCACAAAGAGTTAGACAAAATCAGGTGGACAGTTAGTTTTTCAAGTTTCTGAAAAAACTGAAGAAGCTTCATATTAACTTATCATTGGTGGAAGCTTTAGAGTGCATGCCCATGTAAGTGAAGTTTCTAAAGGACATTCTAACACACAAACATATTTGGGAGGACAATCAAACGGTCACTTCGATGGAGAGTTATAGTTCAATTATCTCAAGCACGATACCTTCAAAACTACAAGATCTAGGGAGTTTTACGATTCCATGTGTTATTGGTAATTTTGAATTTTCTAAATGCTTATGTGCTTTAGGTGCAAGCATTAACTTGATGCCTTTGTTTTTTTTTCAGGAAATTAGAACTAGGAGAGGTCAAGCCAACATTCATATTGATTCAACGTATGGATCAATCAATCAAGAGATCATATGGAGTTGTAGAAGATGTGTTAGTAAAAATAGACAAATTTATTATTCCTGTTGATTTTGTGATATGGGATTTTGAAGTTGATAAAAATTGTCCATTGATTTTGGGTAAGCCCTTTATGAATATTGGTAGGGCTTTAGTTGATATGCATGAGGGAAAACTTGTTTTGAGGATTGGTGATGAACAGGTTGAGTTTAATATGTCTAAATCTTTGAAGAAACCAATGGATGGTAATGTATGTATGAACATTGAAGTTGTGAATGAATGTGTGAAGGAGGTTAAAAAGGAAGTTAATGAAGTTACTAAAGTACACAGGGATGAGAGTGTGAGAGAAGAAGATTTATATGAGGAATTAGAGAGAACAGATATACCTATACTATCTTCCATTGTTAAGCCCCCTACTTTAGAGCTCAAACCCTTACCTTCCTATTTGAGATATAACCTTTTAAGTAAAATCATACCTTACCTATCATTATCTCAAACCAATTAGATTTTGAGCAAGAAGAGAAACTAGTAGAGACCATTAGGAAAAGGATGAGAGCTATAGGATGGCAAATATTTGATATTAGGGGGATTAGCCATAATGTGGTAATGCACAGGATTAACCTAGAAGAAATGTGTAAAACTGTGAGAAAGCAAAAGAGAAAGTTAAATCCAAACATGCAAAAGGTTGTGAAGGAGGAGGTACTAAAGCTGTTGGATGTGGGGACAATTTATCCCATTTTAAATAGTGAGTGGGTGAGTCCGGTACAGTGTGTGCCTAAGAAGGGAGGCAAGACAGTGATGAAAAATGAAAAAGGTGAAAACATTTCGACTAGAACCATCACAAGTTGAAGAGTATATATTGAATACCAAAAGCTTAATTTAGACACCAAGAAAGAGCATTTCCCTTTACCTTTTGTAGACCAAATGATTGAGATGGTGGCTGGCCATGTATTTTACTATTTTCTTGATGGATATTCAAGGTACAATTAGGGGGATATATACCCACAAGATCAGGAGAAGACTAATTGCATTTGCCCTTGTAAGACATTTGCTTATCGAAGGATGCCATTCAATTTATGTAATGCACCTGCCACATTTACAGACATGCATGAGAACTTTATAGAGGTATCTATGGATGATTTCTCTGTCATTGGAAATTCTTTTGATCATTGCTTGTTGAATTTAGATATAGTTCTTCAAAGATGTGAGGAATCTCATTTAGTCTTGAACTAGGAGAAGTGCCACTTCATGGCTTAAGAGGGAATTGAATTGGCATATAAGATCTTGTGCAAGGGGATTATAATAGATCGAGCTAAGACCGAAGTAATTGAAAAGCTACCACCTCCCACCAACATCAAAGGCATCCGAGCGTTCCTTGGTCATGTAAGATTCTACAGATGGTTCATAAAGGATTATTCTCTTATCGCTAGACCCTTAACTTATTTATTAGTTAAAGATGTGCCTTTTGTTTTTGATGATGCTAGTTTGGATGCTTTTAACAGGTTAAAGAAGGCACTTGTTGATGCAAGTGATCATGCCATTACTTGTGTCCTTGGTTAGCAGAAGAAAAAGAGGTTGCACGCCATCTACTACTCAAGCAAGATCTTGACGAGAGCATAATTGAATTACACAACTACGATAAAGGAGTTGCTTATTATAGTATTTGCATGTGAGAAATTTCGTTCTTATCTTTCAGGCTCATATGTTATTGTTTTTACAATTCATGCAGCATTGCGATCTCTTTTTGCAAAGAAGGATGCCAAGGCTAGACTTATCTGGTGGGTACTTCTACTCCAAGAATTTGACGTTGATATTAAAGACAAGAAGGGAGCAGAAAATGTTGTAGCGGACCACCTCTCGAGACTCGAAGGAGGTCACTATAAAGAAGAAGAGGAACCAACACCAGCAGTAGATATTGATCACTTTCAATAAATTCTTAATTAGATGGCTGAAAATCAACAACAAATGACGCTGCAAATCAATGAGTTTGGCAACTAAGTGCAACAAGTACACAAGGAGCAGGGGTATATCAAGAAGAAGTTCCTCAAGTTCTTGTAGAAGCAAAATGTTAAAGTCTCTTCTCCTACACCTTCACCACCTCAATCTCCATAAGCTTTCTTACCCTTTACTTTTTATATTGTTTTATTTACTTTATTAGTTATGTTACTTGTTTGTGTGATTGATGTTGTGTTTGATGTTTTGATTTCATTTTGGGGCTGCTTTGTCACATTGAGGATAATATGTTGTCCAAGTGTGGAGAGGTAACATTTGCCTTGTCAGTTGCATCATTTAAATTTGTTCTACTTACTATTTGTATTTTGTTAATTAGGATGCATAGATTAGGCATATTAGGTTGTTGTTTGATGTTATTGTTGTTTTGTATTAAGCAATGGAACCACATTTGAATCATGCTGATTTGTTTTGCCATTAGATTCTATCATACTAGTTGGAATAAAATTAAATGCATGGTTGAACTTGAATTAGGCTACTTGAGTAGAGACTGAATCATGTTGAGGGATGAAAAGTAGTTTGTTGCATAAGCTTACTCAAAATGTGACACCTAAATAATGAGGTAGTATAGAAATGCATAATGAATTTTCATTTAATCCAATGTGAGTGTTGAGCCTATATTACTCCATCTATAGACATCTTATTTCTTTGAGTGTAATGCCTCCTTAGGTTGCTACCTTCAGAACTTGCTTTGAACGGTTTGAGTCTACTAGATGCATGCTTAATAGAAATGATTAAGGCATTTTTTGTGATAACCTTTGGCTTAAATGACATGCCATTTTATTATCCCTTGCTACTTCCATTGAGCCTTAACCCTTTTGTTTCTTGAAAACACCTCATATTTTAAAACCCAAAACCTCATTAGCCTACCTGTTCATAAGCTTAGTAAAGTATTAAGTGATGCCCTAGTTTTGGATTTTTACAAAAAAACTTTTTCTTTTCGAGATGAGTTAAGTTATACTTCTATTCTTTGATCACATTTTATCTAGTTTCTATTTTTTGTTATTTCTTCAATTTTAAAAAAAGAACTAAAGAAAAGAGAAAAAGAAAAGAAAAAGTAAGAATATTTTGGTAGCATCAATAAGTGCATAGTAGTAGTATATTTACATTTGTATATCTCAGAATATGTTTTGTATCCCTTTGTTCACTTATTGCTTTATGTATGCTTATGTTAAACCTTTTACCTCTTTGGACCCACCTTAACCTTTACCACATTAGTTTATGTATGCTTATGTTAAACCCTTTACCTCTTTAGACCTACCTTAACCTTTACCACATTACAACCCGAAACAAGTTCTTTTGATCTATTTATGCATGTAATCATTGTAGAGGAGAATTGGCGTATTAGCAAGCCTATAAGAGTGTAGTTTCCTATAAGGAGCTTAAGTGAAACACTAACCATTAAACACTTGAGAGAAATGAGTGAAATTGCGAGGAAGATTCATTTTGCGTTTATACTTATCTTTGAGTGATGGTGCCATAAATTGAATTTGCTTATGTACACTAATGAAAAGTAGTTATGATATGTGTGATAGCTTGATACTTGAGTTGGCTAAAATTTGAAGGATTGCATGCTTCGATCTTTGTGAAAATGAAGTGATAGAATTGATTGGTTGAGTTTGATTTTGCTTAAGGACAAGCAAGGATTTAAGTGTGGGAATGATGATAGTTGTGCATTAGTATGTGTTTTTCTAGGTATTTGATGTATGTTTCTTGCATGATAGGTTAGTATTATTATGTTTTAGGACTTATTTTTTGTATTTTTGTTTAGCGATCTTCATGGTTATTCTTTTGTGTTTGATATTGGTTTAGGGTAGGAATTGATCGTTTTAGTGTAGGAATGGAGGGTGGACACATTTGTGATTGAGATAGGGACTAAGAGAAGAGAAGAGAAGTGGAGCTATTGAAAAATAAGAACTCATGACTATGGAAAAGGGCATGTTTTCCATGACCGTGGGAAATTTATAGAGAAGGTTTCTGTCAAGATAACCCACGATCGTGCCACAATCGTGGGAAGCATAAGTTAATTCCCACGATCGTGACAATTGGAAGTCGAAGAGACAAGGGTTTCTTGTATTTTTTTAGGTTTTCGTGACTTTATATGGAGGATAATCCCAAGAGCCATTAGGGGGTTATGGAACTTGCTTCTTGGAGCTAAAAAACAGATTAAGAGCCTAAAGATAAATGGAGATTCTAGGTTTCATTCCTGATTGGGTAAAGAGTACCTTGTCATCCAGATTTTTCATATTCGAGCAAAGAAGAGGAGGAGTTATCCTATCCAGTCTTATTTCAATTTCTTTCTCTTCTAGCATGTTTATCATGGATTATTTGATTGTTGGGGATGTTATGGATATTATGATTGGCTAAAACAATTTTTAGGATTTATTGTTTGAACTATTTGTGAACCTTTGGTTATCGATTTAGTGATATGCATATTTGTGTTATTTATTGTGCTTAAACCTTGCAATAAATCGAGAGAGTGAGCTTGGTAATCTGTGTTAATTGTACAACGAGAGTTGATGATTAATAGACCTATAAATAACAAGTTATTGATTTATTAAGAAGAGATTTTAATAAATCAATACATTGCCTATAGGATAGCTTCATATCTAGTTAAATGCTTAGGAAAGGCTTTGCACATCGAGAGATCCCAAAGTTATTTCTAATTTATTTAACTGGTGACATTTAGTTATATCTTGAGAGAAGGTAATTAGAATTTTAGGAAATCTTGGGCTAAGCATAAATTGAATCAACTAATCAAAGGGGAGCAAATAGGGATAATGACAAATCCCAATGTTTAATCTTGATTTTCTCTAAATCTTAGTTTACAATTTTGGTTTGGGTTGCGTTGTTTCCTGTTACTTTTAGTTTGTCTTTATTTTACTTATCTTTTTAAATTTGATTGAAACGATTTCTTAAACAAAGAACACCCTGAATTAAGTGGTTCCTAAGCACAATCCTCCTAGGATCGATATTCGCTTTTAACTATAAATACGACCCGTATACTTGTGGTTTTTAGCGTAAGACTAATAGTGTTTTTGCATTCATCACATATCTACATACATCTACCAAGTATAAGATGGTTAATAAATATCAAAGAAGAAATATCTGCTTGCGTGAGCATAAGGTGGTTGAATGAAGAAATATCTAGAAAATGAAATTTCACTGCCTCATACTCTTATAAATTGGATTTCTAGTGCTATGTCATAAAATAGAGCAGAAAAGTTAGATATTATTGAGCGTAGAATTGAGGGGAACAAATAAAATAAAGAAAAAGAGAGATAACAAAAAGATGTTGTACACCCTCATTTTTTTGAAAATATAAATTAATTAATAATAAGAAGGAGTTAAGAGTACATCCCTTATCCATGAAAGGATAACAAAGGTTCAATCAATACGGCATTGTTAGCAATTAGATAGCAACGACATTGTTTGTTAATTCAAATTACAATGACAGTCTCAAAAGGAAAAGTCTGAAGCCCCTTTTGGGAATACTCTAGACTTTTCCAAATTAAGGCTTCGACCTCCCTTCCCTCGATCTCGTTCTCTTAGACGATCGTGAACTTTCGATGGAGAAAAGTAAGCGATTCTAGCTTGAAGCTTGTGTCTAAATATTTTCCTTTCATTGTTCACTCTTTTTTAACTACTTGTCTCTACTCGAAGGTTATCTTGCCTGATCCGACTCTTCATTCGCTTGCTGCTCTTTAACACCTTCCGAGGTTCTAACTTAAGGGACTCATGGAGGAGATTCTCTTGAAGGTAGGTAAGCGCTTCTGGCTTGAAACTTGTATCTATATCTTTTCCACTCTTTTTAACTGCTTGTGTCTACTTAAGGCCATCTAGTTTAATTTGATCTCTTCGCTCGCCTGCTGCTCTTCATCACCATCATTTTTAAAAAAAATTAATTATCATAATCTTCTTTTACCTACCAATGTTTTCAACAAAGGAAACTAAAATGAATAGTTTTACAATTTAATATGTTGAATGCATGAAACATTTATCAACTTTTATTCTCCAAAGAGCGGGTAGTTACCTTGTATTCAACAATGTTTGCAATTGATGTTAGATAAAAGTATATAGTACAATTTACTTGAAATAGTTTCAAGTTGTTAGAAGCAAAATTGGCTCGATAAACTTAAGTCCTACTATCTTATAAGTCTTAAAAATTTAAGAGGATTCAAGAATAATATCTCCATCCTTTCCAATCTTTTCTATAGTTTCAATAATTAAGTTTCTAATGAACTCATCATTTTTAGCAAAATCTGTAGCTATCACTGTAAAAACAACTTTAAATTATTAATGTTTAAATAAATACAATATTTGAAAATCTAATAAAATATAGATCTTTAATATTTTTTATTCCTCAATCTAGAAAATTATTCTTCTCAAAACTTTCACCAAGCTATTTATTATCATCGCCATCATCAATACCCAACTTAAGTTCTGTTAAGATGCAAAGTCTGAAAAAGTCTTATAGTATACAACTGCACCTTTACCTAATAGAAATGTTGGTTCTAATAAACCTATATGTAATGTGTCAAAATCCAATTATATCTAATCATAATATGTAAAAATAAGTGAATGTATATTTCCACTCTCATTGTTAATATCTATAAAATTTTATATGCATATTGCTCTTCATATTAATGTTTTTTATTAGAAGTGTTTTAATGATATCATGAAAATGTAACTATTGAACCAAACGACAATTGAGCAATTAGTAAAATTAAAATGTTAAATTCTAAAAAATAGAGCTAAGCGGACGTATCACTGATTAAAATAATTTAGAAACAAGGGGAGCAGAGAAGGGCAGCTGCCGCGAGGGATCGTTTTCTGAACTCGTTATGCTTACCGAGTCTCAGCCGTAACTCCCATCTGCTCCAGACCCTTTTTGTTATTGATTTTATATTTTCTCCAACTAGATTTGTACCCATCAGCTCAGTCTCACACAACCAAATTTCAATCCCTATTTTCACGTCTGCCCCTCGCCGTCACCGGCCGCCTTCAGTTCTCGTTGGTTCTGATCTCTCTTTGTTTTTCTTTGGGTATGTTCTCTCTCTCTCTCTCTCTCTCTCTCTCTCTCTCTGTGTCTATGTTTGCTTTCATGTTTTTTTTTTTTTTAAATATCTGAGCTTGGATTGATTAAATGTATCTGGGTTCTGCTTCTGCTTCGGGTTTTTGAACTCGGACTAACTCTCTGCTTCTGCTTCTGCTTCTTCTTTTTCGTCTTCGTTTCTTCTGGTCATTTGCGGTCATTTTTTTAAATAAATTTGATACTTGTTTTTTTTAGTCGAAGGATCAATTTTAATTATTTAATTTAATTGATGAGGCTTCCATCTCTTTCTTTCCAGGATTTGAATGCAATTGGATTGATAAAATATCAATTTTAAATTTGATTTGTTGGGTTTCAACTTGTTTTTAAACAATCCAATGTTTGACAGACGAGAGAAAATTCTTTCTTGTGTCCATTTCACTCTATCTTACTAGTTTGTACGCAAATACACGCTTTTGTTTGCATTTCATTCTCCTATATGCTCTCCCCTTTGTCATTTGAGATGTTTGGTGGTTTTATTGTTGATGCAGGGAGCCTATCTCGGTTTTATCTTGTGAAATATCAGTACATGCTATAGATTTTCCAAATAGATTTTTACTTGTTGCCTGGTTTTCTTTTTATCATAGAATAAATGGATCAAATGGGAGCTATTTGGTTGTCAGTCTTTTTGAATCAAGTTTAATTGAATGAAAATTTTAGGTCAATTGTTTGGTACAGAAGGTTATGGTTATGTATTAGTAGAAATTCCCCCCTTTTACGGTGGTTTTCTTTTCCCCCAAGAACCTGGATTACTTCAGTTGGTATGTTTTCTAATGAAACAAAGGGCGAGAAAGCAGATTGTGTTTGATTAAGAATTGGATTGGAAACTTCTGTGCTGAACTGGATGCTTTGTTGTTCAAATTAAAACTTACAGCACTTGCATACTGAATAGATTGTTCTATGCTACTGATTGAAGGTACTTGTGGGGAAAAAAATAGTGTGCGATTTCTTCTGCATCTCATTAGTTTTGTGGTTAGAATTGTCTTAACCTTTTCAAATCTGTTGCAGAAAATGGTTATTCCACCACCAGTCAGGCCACCCAGAATAACCGAATTTCTCAAGCCCTATGTCCTGAAGATGCACTTCACGAACAAATTTGTGCATGCTCAAGTAATCCACTCTCCAACCGCTGCAGTGGCTTCTTCAGCAAGTTCGCAAGAGAAGGTGCTGAGGTCAAGCATGGAAAATACCAGGGATGTGGCAGCCGCAGCGAAGATCGGGAAGATACTTGGGGAGCGTCTCTTGCTCAAAGGCATACCAGCTGTTTCAGTTTTCTTGAAGAGAGAACAAAGATATCATGGAAAGGTGAAAGCTGTGGTTGATTCTTTGAGGGATGCTGGTATTAAACTTATCTAATCTGCGCTGAGACAATTGCTGGGGTAGGCAATTTAGTTCAAGAAACTCTACCATCTGTCCTTGGAAAATACTTTGATGGAGATCATTGCTATCAGTAGTTATGTTCTTGAGCTTGATTTGGTGACTGAATCTGAAGACAGGTAACTCCGGAAGTACTTGGATGAATTAAAGGTATGATGAGAAGGAAAACTGATGGGATAATTTCTTAATTTGTTGTAATGGTTCACGATTGTGGAAGCCTCAAATTGTGACCAGTTGTGGCATTTAATGAGTTTCACGTTATCACAAATGCTACAGGAATGGAACTTGCTGACTAGATATTCCCTCCTCAAGTTACTATTTCCTTGACATAATCATCCTTGTTATCTATTTGTTTTATTTTGCAATGATTATTAAGTTCCCTTAGGATACACAATAATTAAGGATCATGAACATAGGCAGCATATCCTTATCATTTCTACCAACTTTTTGCCCCAATTAATATGATTTTTATAATTCAACATTCGAATTCAAAATCAAGTTAACATGATTTTTTTTAATATATATTCAACATTTCAAATGCGATAAATCAAGTCTTTTATATGTCCATAACTCATATGATGTGCTAGTAATTGATTTAACAAGCACTCTGTTATGTACATTTGTGACTATTAGTAATGCTTCATCTAATAGATGATATTTTTTTTTGAATATGCCATCATAGATCTAATCATTTCGGTAAGAGTTGTATTTCTTATCTCTACAATATTATTTTGTTAAGGGGTTTGTGAAATGGTTAGTTACCTATTTATTCTTTTTTTCATCATACAAGACTTTGAATTTATTAGACACTTACTCTTGTTCCAAATATTTTTTAGAGCCCTTATTTTCTTATCTAATTAATACTGATCTAAATTTATATACTTTATAAAATAATGTAATACTTCAAATTTCCAAAAAATCAAATAATCATATTTAACATAGTTATTAATAAATGTGACAAAATAAATACCATTATATCTTTCCTTCACATTCATTGGACCATATATGTCTAAATAAATTAATTGTAATGGCTCATTGCCCATTGTCGTTTATTGAATGGTTTACATGCCATTTTTCTAGATAGGGAATATTTACAAGTAAATAATGCTATACTATTTAAGTTTTTATTCAATTTTTTTTTTTTTGGGGTAACAAAGATAATTTTATTACTAAAACAAACAAAAGTATACACAAGATAGTGAAAGAATGAAGCCACCTACTAGGTAAGGTTCCTCATTCCCTTCACTCCAATGAATCTAGTTACATAAAAGCTAAAAGAAAACATTATCATACTTACTTTTTGGACCATGATAATCTAACATTCTGTATCTAACACACAATTTAATCTCTTCAATAATGTTGTTAGTATATCTTGATTTTTTCCTAAAATGAGCATAGTTTTGTTCCGGTCAGATGAAACAAATCACAACTTATAAGCTAGCAACCAGAATATACTTGATAGCTTGTGATTTTTTTTTACATCTATCAATCTAGTAAAAGTAGCTTCAAAGTGTTGATTGATTGGAATGCCAACCAATTCATCTCTTAATAGCCAATAAGATAGCTTGTGATCTAGAACAAAGGAAGAACAGGTGCGCCATGGCTTCATTATCAGAATAACACAAATGACATTTCATGATGCTTTGTAGGAAACCAAAATGATCCAATATGTCTTTAGTTAGCATTTTATTAGTAGCTGCAAGCTAGGTAATAAAACAATGTTTAGGCACATTTAATCTACCCCAAATAATGTTTGTATATCTGCATATTTGCATTTCAAAATTTTTCCTCTTAGGAGATCATAACCATAAGCTGCAGTATAAATAGAACTACTACCTATCCATGTTCCACCATGGTTATAAGCACATCAGAATTTCTCTTTAACCTTATTAAGATTAGCCCAGTACCAACTATAGTCCATCTTAGGCTTATAAGACTAGAAATCCATTCCTTTAAGATAAATTCTATTCACCCACTTCACCCAAAGAACATCCTGTTTTGCAGACACAAACCAGATATATTTACCAATTAAAGCCAAATTCATAGTCTTGCAATCCTTGAAGTTAAGTCCACCTTGAGTTTTAGGTCTGTAAATTTCATCCCAAGCAACCAAACTAGGCTTTCTTTTTGTGTTAGAAGCTCCCCAAAGAAAATGCCGATATTTCACTTCAATTTTCTTAATCACACTTGAAGGGAGAATGAAGATACTAGTCCAATAAGTGTGAAGGGACAACAGTACTAAATTATTCAGTTGTGCCCTTCCAGCATAAGAGAGATTCCTAGAAGCCTAACTTTGAATCCTTTTTGTAATCTTCTCAACCAATATGCAACAATCAGCTTTACTCCATTTTGTAGGAGATAAAGGCACACCCAGATATTTACGAGGAAAAGAACTCTTATGGAATCTAGTAAGCATAAGGAGCTTCTGTTTGCTCTCAGTAGAAATACTAGCCAAATAAACATTTGATTTAGTCTTATTAGCATGTAAGCCAGTAATATTAGAAAAATAATCAAAGCCTGCTTGATTCTAAAGACTGAAGTAGTATTAGTGTAGCATCTCACTCCCGCAAGACCCGGACCCGATATCGATGGTGATATCCGAGCCTGTGCCTCACGAGGGTGGTAGGCTAGAGCAGTCAAAACATTTCAAAAATGCAGTAAGACGTTTTTATTATAAAAAAATAATCACATGCGCGGAAATCATTAAACAACTTGGGCCCACTCTTATACCAAAAACATTTTGCTCAAAACACAATTTCAGTAGTCACATTACAATTATGACATTTATCAATTTAGGGCCCTCTACAAAGACAGTACTATTCTGCAGAAATACCAATTCTATACAAGAACAGAACGATACTAATGCAGACGTGAACTGATCCCGAACTCAAACTCTGACTTGCTTGCAGTAATCATACTCCCGTTTCTCTAGCGGGGTACTCTTCAAGTCCTGAAAAA
>JANZLD010000007.1:1237965-1253407 GCA_026413575.1 Erythroxylum carthagenense
AGTCGAGTTGTATGTTAGTGTAAGTCGACTTATGATTGGGAAAGTTGTTTTCTTTCATTTTTGGGTTGTTTCAAGAGTAAATTTGGGGAAGGTTAGACAGTAGGATTCACCTTCAGGGTGTCAGCAAGGCTCAGGTCTCGGGAAGGGATCTCAATAGGGCTCCTGTCTCGGGACCGTTGGGCTCCGGTAATGGGGTCCAACATTTACTGTTGGAAAAAATCAAAGAATTATATCCCATAAGTAAAGTAAGTAAGGAAATAATATACAAAAATTTAACGTAGTTCACCTTTTAATTTAGACTATGTTCACAAGCCAAACTTCGAATAAATCTTCCATTAATGAAAATAGCAAGCACAAAGAGTGAAAAATAATATGACAAAATAGTAGCACTCATACACAAGGTGTTTCTCAAATTTACTATCCCTAAGATAATATTCTTACTATTTTATCACTCACCCTTTTAGGAAAACATTTTCTAAAAATACCCAAAAAATTACTCTCTCACAATCATCGCATATCAAATATGATGCATATCAATAAGATAGAGGGAGGGAGGGTTTATTTATAGACCCTCCACTGCCACAACTTATATAAGCAAATTGTGGATAGCTTACTTGATGCAAGTTGTGGATAACTTGCATTGGCAAGTTGTCTTCCTTTTTTTAATCATTTTCTAAAACATTGGCGTTACCCATGTAAGTTGGTACCGTCTTACAATTCTCCCCCTACCAATACATGAGGTTTACTATCATTTCTACAGTTGATCAACAGAACTTAAACTTTTCCTGTGGTAGAACTTTTGACATCATATTTGATCCATTCTCATTCTATGAATCTTCTCAAGCTACAATAGCTTATTCTCTAACACCTCTCCGATTCATTGATGTCTCACATCAATATACTTTGATCTTAAATAGAAAGAGGGATTCTTCCTAAGGCGAATAACACTCTAATTGTCACAAAACAGTTGATATCTATTGTGCTAAAAGCCAAGTTTATCTAAGAACTTCATCCATAGGAGCTCCTTGTATGCTTTACTTGTAGCAATAAATTCCCCTTCAATGGTGGATAAAGCAACACATTTTTGCAATTTTGATTGCCATGACACAATTCCCTCTACAAAGATAATTAGATAAGCTAAAATTGACTTTCTCGAGTTAACATCACTAATCATGTGTTCATTTGTATAACCAACTAACACAAGTTTGATAGTTCCAAAATATATGCATATCTTGGAAGTATCACATAAATATTTGAGAATCCACTTCACGGTACTAATGTTCCTCACTAAGATTTGAAAGGAACTTACTCACAACTCCAACTACGTGAGTAATATTTGGCTATATACATACCATGGTGTATATCAAACTTCAGAAGAATAAGGGACTTTTATCA
Source organism: Erythroxylum carthagenense (assembly GCA_026413575.1). Classification (NCBI taxonomy): domain Eukaryota; kingdom Viridiplantae; phylum Streptophyta; class Magnoliopsida; order Malpighiales; family Erythroxylaceae; genus Erythroxylum; species Erythroxylum carthagenense. The sequence continues at coordinate 1,239,361 of JANZLD010000007.1, forward strand.
TGTCTTCCTTCTCTTCATTCATCGAAGGGCATTGCTTAGTACTCAGCCTAAAGTGATTAGTAAGAAGATAACTAACTGCTTTACCTTTATCTATATTAAACCTTTGAAGTACTTTCTCAATGTACGTCTCTTGTGACAACCATAATTTCTTAACACCTTTGTCTCTTATAATCGTCATGCGAATAATTTATTTTAATGGTCCCAAGTCTTTCATAGCAAAAGACTTACTTAACTGCTTCTTCAGACTGTTGATTCTATTGATATTTTGGCCAATAATCAACACATCATTAACATAGAGCAAAAGGATAATGAAATTATCATCAGAGAATTTATGTATAAAAACACAATGATCTGAAGTAGTCTTTTTATAGCCTTATTCTCCCATAACTGTATCAAACTTCTTATACCATTGTCTCAGTGCTTGTTTTAAACCATAAAAACTTTTTATCAATCTACACATATAATTGTCCTTTTCCTTTTCTTTGAAACCATCTGGTTGCTCCATATATATCTACTCTTCCAAATCTCTATGAAGAAAGGTTGTCTTGATATCCAATTGCTCAATTTCCAACTTTAGACTTGCTGCTAAATCAAACGTTGTATGGATGGATGTCATTTTCATAACTGGTAAAAATATCTCATCAAAATCAATACCTTTTCTTTGGTTGAATCCTTTAAAAACCAATTAAGTTTTGAATCTTAGATGAGGATTATGTTCTTTATGCTTAATCTTGAACTCCAACTTATTTTTCAAAGCTTTCTTACCTTTTAGTAACTTCACCAGCTCAAAAGTTTTATTATCATGCAAGGACTTGATCTTATCTTTTATGGCTTTAACCCATTTCATTTTATGTTCCTCTATCATAGCCTCTTGAAAATGCTCAGGTTCTCCACATTAATAAGTAACACGTATTGATCACTAAAGTATTTAGTAGAGGCTTACCTTAATTGTGTAGATATCGTTATTAGAACCTGAGTAGTCTCTGGTGCTGGTGGTTGATTATGAACATCATCTTCATCAAAATCTTCATTTGATTGATTTTGAAAGGAAGCATCATCATCAGCTATGTTTGGTTAGCAATTTTCATCTTCATCTCCAAATTGTCTTCGCACTATTTTTAAAGGAATTAACTTTAAGTCTACTTAGTCACCATCAATTCTTGGAACATCCTTTCTCATATTGCTAAAACCTTCGATGGTTTTATCTTCGAAAAATATAACATCATGACTTTGAATCAACTTCTTCTAGAATGAATCATAAAATTAATAGCCGAATTGATCTTCTCCGTAACCAATAAATATAAACTAGCGAATCTTGACATTAAGCTTGGAGCTCTCATGTTTAGGGATATGAACATAAACTTTGTAGCCAAATACCCTTAAATAATTATATGAACCATTCTTTCCTGACCAGACTTTCTCTGGAATATCATATTGTAAAAGGATGCAAGGTGAACGATTTAATACATGTACTACTGTGAGTAAAGCCTAACTCCATTTTGTCTCCCAAGACTCTGGTAAGAAGGTAAGCAAAAAAAGGGCAAGCACTTCATCATCAAACTTTATACTCATTCCTAGTAATTGATTCATAATCCCTTGAAATTCATTCAAGTGATCTACCATAGAGATACCTTCTTGATATTTTATATGATCTAATTTTATTAGATAAAATAATTTTTTATTACCAATTTTTTAGGCATATAACTCCTCGAGCTTCTTTCACAACATCCGTACGTGAGTCTTATTGCAAATGTGATTGTACACATTATCGTTGGCAAATTGCCAAATAAAACCACATAATTGCTCATGCTCAAATGCCCCCTCCTCATTTGATTTATTTTTAGGTTTTGTTGTAGTAAACACCGATAAATACATTTTGTGACGAATAAAAGATCTTTCATCTTGTTCTTTCATATATGGTAGTTGGACTCATTTAAGCTAATCATCTTACTTATTTTTGCCTCCATCTTTGATGAGAAATCCTTTGACATAGAACCAAACCTCACTTTGAATAGTATCCACATGTATGAATAGTCCTATATATATAAATAGTACCCATATGTATGAATAGTAATATATATATGAATAATACCATATAGTACATATGAATATTACTATATATATATATATATGTGAATAGCACCCAGTTGTGACAACTTTGTTACAGTGATTGCTATAGTGTTAATTCAAAAATAAATGTATGAACAGTTGTCACATTTCCTGGTTACTATTTTACTCTTCACCAACTTTCACTATGTTTACCTGAAATCTGAATAGATTGTGCCAAAAAATTGTCATAATTTTCTCACCTAACTTTAATATCACTTGTTGAAAAAACATCAACGAATTATATCTTATAGGTAAAGTAAGTAAGGATAATACACAAAAATTTAATATGATTCACCCTTTAATTTGGGTTATGTCTACGGGCTAAGCTTCGAATAATCTTCCAATAATTAAAATAATAGGCATAGAGAGTGAAAAATAACACGATAAAATAACGACACTCACACATAAGGTTTTTCTCAAATTTATCATCCTTAAGATAATATCCTCACTATTTTATTACTCGCTCTTTTAAGAAAAAGTTTCTTAAAAATACAAAAAAAAACTACTCTCTCACAATCACGACTCATCACATATAATTCATATCAATGAGAAAGAGGGAGGGAGGGTTTATTTTATTGACCCTCCATCGCCACAACTTGCATAAGCAAGATGTCGCCTAGCTTGCTTGATGCAAACTGTGGATAACTTGGATTTTCTAGAACATTAACGGCACCTATATGAGTCGATATCACCTTAGATTTATTTCCTACTCCAATATTCCTAGAATTGAAATATTTTTAGTAGGCATAAAATAAAATTATGATAAGATGAGATCGTCAAGTGATAATAGATTAAAGATGGGCTCCTTGTTGGGGTTTATAGAAAAATAATGAAAGAAACTCATAATCTATAACGTTATGGAAATTCAGGTCATGAGTGAATAATAACCCCCCTATCGTCTACATGTAATTGGCCAAGTAGAGTAGTATGATATTGAGGCATATCATCAAACTTATCTTGCGAGCTTTTGTAAAACAGGGGAAAATAACATTTATAAGGTATTATGCTTAAGCCAGACTAACTTATACCGTCTTATGGGCTTTGTATTGGAGCCCTCGTATCGATAAAACCCAAAAAACAGAGAGCAAAAGTAAAGGAAACAAGGAACCCACTAGATGAGTTGCCAAAGAGACAAGTGTGCAAAAATAGCAAAATAGCTGCTTCCAATTCAATTAACTAACCAAAAGAAAAGTGGCATCTCACATATATGCGAACAAGAAGGAAAAAAGGAAAAAACAGGGGCATATAATATATACACAGCTTTATTATTAGGTGTATTATATAGATATGCCGAAGATTGGGTGAGAACGAAATCAAAGTCGGGACAAGGCAAGAATCTGTTCATGAGGGTTAGAATTGTATCCTTTTGACCCTTTATTCACTTTGGTGGCTCGTCCCCTGTTCTTGCTGCTCATGTTCTTTTCAGAGGCCTTATAAGTCTTGGCCAAAGCCCTCAACTGATATTTTTGAATTTTGCCAGTCGAAGTCTTTGGCAACTCAGGTAAGAATTCCACCTTCTTTGGAACCATGTAATGAGGAAGATTTTTCCGACAGTAGGAAATGATGTCAGATTCTTTAACATCATCCTTTCCGCCGTTTGAGTTTTGTTTAAGAGAAACAAAAGCACAAGGACTCTCACCCCACACAGGGTGTGGCATTGCCACCACAGCTGCCTCCAAGATTCTTGGATGCCGGTAAAGTACGGACTCCAACTCTACGCTGCTGATGTTTTCTCCGCCCGATATAATCACGTCTTTCGATCGGTCCTTGATTTCCAGGTACCCATCTGGGTGTATAACCCCAACATCGCCAGTGAGAAACCAACCGTTCTTGAATGCTTTTGAGGTAGCTTCTGGGTCCTTGTAGTAACCTCGCATAAGGCTACTTCCTCGCAGAACAATCTCTCCCATTGTCATTCCATCACGAGGCACACTAGTCATTGTCCCCAGGTCCTTAACGTCGACATCGGCGAGTGTCAGAATACTGACGCCTTGTCTCGCCTTGATTTTTGCTTGGTCATTAGATGGTAGTTGGTTCCATTTGGCCTGCCACTCGCAGACAAGTGCTGGTCCGGTGGCCTCGGTCAAGCCATAGGCATGAGTGATATGGAAGCCGAGCAGTTCCATTTTCTCCAGCAGTGAAGCCGGTGGTGGTGCACCGCCGGTGAGAACTTGGACCGCAGTTGTTATCTGACGACGTTCATGAGGTTTGGCTTCTAAGATTATGTTGAAGACAATTGGTGCACAGCACATGTGTGTGACTTTGTGTAGACTGATGTTACGGTACATGTCGATAGCAGTTGTATTGCGTATGCAGACATTGGTTCCACCTCGAGCAGCCATACCCCAAGTGAAGGTCCAGCCATTGCAGTGAAACATGGGCAGAGACCACAGATACACAGGTTCGTTCCCCATTTCCCAACCAAGAATTAGGCTTAGCGTGCTAAGGTAAGCACCTCTGTGGCTATAAACCACTCCTTTTGGCGCTGATGTTGTACCAGAAGTATAATTCAAGGCGATAGGATCCCATTCGTCTTCAATGTCAGCTGAAACATAATTGGGATTGCCCTTGTGGACAAGTTGCTCGTATTCCAACTCGCCGAGTCTAACACCAGTGGGTGAGTCGATGTCATCAATCACAACGACCAACGGGATGGTCGACTCCGAGGCTGGTGAGTGCTTTGTGTCAGCTAGGAGTAGTCTCAGGGCCTCGCTTGCCAAGGGAACGTATTGGTAGTCCACGAAGAAGATCTTCGCTTCAGAATGGCTGAGAATAGTAGCCACGTTCTTGGCGTCCAGCCTGGTGTTAATGGTGTTGAGAACAGCTCCAGCCATTGGGACGGCAAAGTGCATCTCATACAAGGCAGGAATATTAGGAGCCAATACAGACACCTGCACGTATGATCAAAGTCAGAAAGCCATATCTTTCAGGAAATCAACAAGCATGCAGACAGAATGATCATAAATTAAAACTTACAACATCGTTCTTGCCAACATTAAGAGAACGGAGAGACGAAGCAACCCGGAGACAACGGTCATAAGTCTGTTGCCATGTGAAGCGAGTACCTTCATAGATAACAGAGGGACGGGTGGCGTAAACTAAAGCTGCTCTTTTCACGAAAGTTATGGGGGTAAGTGGGACATAATTTGCAGCACATTTGGGAAGCTGATCCATTGCAGAAAATGGGATCTTAGAGAGGAAATGAGGAGAATAAGAATGTGTGTAATGGGGGTGAAGGTGGCTGAAGCTTTGGAGGGGTTTAAATAGGGAAGGAAGGAGAATGGCGGGGAGGAGGAGGAAGGGAGAGGAAGTGCACAAGTAATTGTGGGGACAATTGTACTGGAGTTTGAACATTTGACTATTGACTGACCCGGAGTTTAGTTTATTTCGTGCTGCAGCTTCAGCCTCACATTCACACCAATCCGGCTCCTTGACTCGGCTTTCTTGCTAGCTTCTCGTGTGCTTCTGCTTCACCTAATTTCCATTTTCACTTAAATTACCAACTCAATCAGAACGTATTAAATAAAGAACAGACATTTTCTATACAAGACTTTGGAAATTTCTTAGCATTTTTTAAGGGAAAAGGAAAGGTCCAACTTCTGTTATTAATTCCAAATTAATCTCTCCAACAACCAAGAAGGATGTGAGCTTGTATTTTATAAATTATTAAATATTAATTGAAATTTATGTTTTTAAAATTATTTTAAAGCTTAAATATATTAATTAAATAAATATAACAATTAAATTATATTAATCGCAATTCTTATTACTAATTCATATTAAAATATTATATATTAGTTAAGCACAAAACAAAATTAAAAACTAAAAACGAAAACAAGACCCAACGTATGCTTAGGAACAAAATTTGTGTAACAAACCAACGTAATAACCATTTATATTTAAAGAATAAAGACAATTCAGGGGGAAAAAGAAAAAACGGTCAACGTCAGAACTGTAGAACAGCTGACCACTGCAATTTTCATTTTCAAAGCGTTGGGGTTTCTTGGTGAATTCACGTACTGGAATGAATTCGTGTTCAACAGGCATTCTGAAAGTTTTACTTTACGGGTCTCACAAACTTGACTCTGCCTTGGAAATAATGAATTTAGAAATCAATTAGGATCTAAGTAAATCTATAAAACGTAACGGCCGTTCTTACTTTTTTCGTTAAATCTGGTTCACGTATTTACATAAGGTTGACATAAATATGTAGGCAAAGTTAACTAAGTGTAGTGGTTCAGTTTTTGGAAAGTAAGTAAATACTTTTTTTTAATTATAAGAGTTATTTTTTAAAAAAAATGAATCTTTGACTGTAAAATTCAAAAGTAATTTTTTTTTTCATAGAATTAGAAATAACTTTTTTGGAAACTAAAATATAACTTTTCGAAAAGTTCAAATTTGGAGTTTTTCAAAAAAAACACTTTTTAGGTAGATTTTTCAGATCAATTAATGAGCCTATTTTTAGTCATTTTAACCGTATTTGTAACATATAATTTTTACAAAACTCACAAACATATTTTCACATTTATTTTGAGATTTATATAATATTATTTGACTTTTTTTATGTTTTAATATTTATTTTTTATATTAATTTTACTTATATTATAATCTATATAAAAGATTTGATTAGATATATTTTTATTTATGTTTCATATGGTTTAAAATTATATAATAATTAATATATTGTACTTTACATATTGTTTAATATATTTTAAATAATATTTATATGTATAAATAATTTTTGTTACAAAATAAAATATACTTAAAATTAAAAGTATTTTTTATTTTTATGTTGTCAAAAAATTTATTGTATGAAGCTCTTTTAAAAAAATTCTTTTTTAAATGACAATCAAATATTTAATTAGCTTCTAAAAAAAAACTCTTTTTATAAAAACTCTGCTCACAAAAATTCTGCTGATATAAGTCCATCCAAATGCTTTAATATGTTACTTAGCTTTCTCTCGTATTCTTTATAAACAAACTATTTTGATAATTTAACCCTATAATTCTTCTCTCATAAAAAAGTAATTTTTACTAATTATTTCAAGATTCTCACTCTAGGTTCTAAAACACCCTAACAAAAATGCAATACTCCAACCCGTTACTTAGCCTTTCTCTTACATGTTTTACAAAGAAGCTAATTTTTTTAATTTAAACTTTTTAATTTTTTATCAAAAAAAAGCAACTTTTATCGGTTACTCCAAAACCCTCCTTGTCGATTCTAAGTAAATCCAAAAAATTGAAATATATGGAATGGGGAATATATCGAATGTACATAAGCTATTTGTTTCAAATGATTAAATATAACAAAAACTAGGTTAAATATACAACAACAATATTACTAAGTAAAAATTTCACTTATACCTGAAATTTATAAAAGTTTAATTGTACGCAATCTTACTTCTAATTAGGTTAAATATAAAGAATTATATTTTCACAAGAACCCATAAATATTAAAAAAAGTCATAATTTTTTTAAAAAAAGAAAAGGATTAATATTATTAGTTAAAAGACATGAAAAAGACCTTTAATTTGTATTCCTTATCTTTGGTGTATATTTATCCATATTATTTTAATTGGCAGTGAAGACCAGAACACTAAGGTACGTGGAAGAAGAAAGCAGCCGATTGAATGCACAATCGGTTACGTATTCACAGATTTGGAATCCACTGAAAACCACTTTACAACTTCAGACTAGAGCACTAGTCCTGTCCAAGAACAGGGGTGGTAGTGACGAACCAACCCACGGACTCACTTAGGTTGACCTTATCTCCCAAACATCCACCGCGCTGGCAGAGTTCCACATCTAATCTAACTGACAAATCAGCTTCTTTCAAAATTAAGGATGCTATACAGGCGTTGCTTTCTCTACTCATGATACGCGACACTAGAGACAAACAAATTTGGGAATCTTTTGCAAAAGAATAACATCCAACCTGATGCGAACGAAGTAATTAGAATAAACGTTTTACATCCTGGGCAAGAATGTGAAAGCGAGGTTTCTGCAGTCAAGGTATGTAAAGAACTGGTTATGTGGTCTGCATCGGCTTTGGAAGCGTGTTTTGGTAATGTAACGGAGGATTAGTACGTAGGAAAGCATTAATTAATCGAGCTAAGAAAAAGACCAAACCGTAAGCTGTAACTAACACGGCTTTGGAGTTTATTGGGAAACATCAAATAGTGATTGGCAAGGCATTGGCAGACACGTCGGGACCTTTCTTTTCAGTTGTTTGTTGAGCCTGAAAAGCTGAAATTTGCCACTCATATCTCTACCATCGTTCACATTTACATGTACCTTTACATCATTCCTTCGTTTCTTATCAGCCACGGAAAAATAAGATGCCTTATTTACCTTAAGATTACGATAAACAAAAGTTATAGTGATACTAAGTTTCTGTAAAATGAAATATCATTTCTTTGGTGCGAGTGAAAAAATAAAGAGGTTGGTTGGTTTACTGACACCAAGCACTAAGAGCAGCCATGTCCAAAGAAAAATAAAATTGTTACTTTGCACATTAGACAGCGAACAAGAAGGGAAGAACAGCCAGCAGCCATGGTCAATCACGAAAACCCTTTTCTCGAAGTAAAGACTTTCCATTTGCTAAGATCTATTCTCGTGGTTTCCAAACAATTCCATGTGGCCGTGACATGTGACAGCCACCTCTAACTAAAACCTCACCACAATTTGTATATCAAAATATCACTCCTTTTACGGCAATGTAGGGTCTTCTGTTTACTTGGACTAGCCAATCGTGGGGTTCGTGGAAATCAAAGCTGCGACCCTATTTCATATTGCCCCACCACACCACCATAGTTTCCTGGCCTTTCATGTGGATCTTGCTTTTCCTGGAATTGAATTAGACAGGCAATGGTTAAAAAAGAACGAAAACAACTGATCAGACGACGATCCTTATTGGTTTTGAGTTTCAGTTGTAAATCGTTTTGTCTTCTGAGTGTTACGAAGTCAAACTACATCAGAAAGCATAAAGTTTGATTTCCTTCTCTTTATTCGATACCATTGCACTTCCTAATTAGATACTAGTGGCTTGAATTTTCCACATAGCTGCTGCTTTGTATTGTTCGAAACATAGCCCGTTGGTCATGTAATCACGTCAATTCTGGAAAGTTAAATGTAAATGAGCACAGACGCACTACCGTGTATTGATGACACACACACACACACACACATATGTATCTAGTGAAAGATGTGTTTAAAGCTATGTAAACAAGGAAGTTTGGAAAGTATATGTATGCATAAACTGGAAGCATCAAAAGCTTTACGAAATTCAATAGAAAAAAGTTGATTTGAAAAATTAAGATCACGTGTAATTAGAAAATTGAATTAGTCGCTTTCAATTTACTTTTTTTTAGGGTAATAAAGTTTCCTTTTGCATTATACACTTAGTTCATACATAATATTTCATACATAAAATTAATAATTAATCTAATGCTGGATGTAGTAAAAGTATGACGTGTTGATAACATGCAAGAAAACTCATAATTGGTGCTAGTCTAATTTATTAGGTTTACTGGAGTTCAACATGTAATTGGCACCAATCTCATCTTTCTTTTACATACCAATATTCTAGACCAAAACTAACACTAGTATTAGCCAAGACAGATGTTGGACTCGTATTTCTTTCCTAAACTTAGTTTTAAGACTTTTATAGTTTTTACACTGTTAGGGTTTTATGCCTAAATAAGGCTAGGTGATAAATGTAATTGAGGTTTTGATTATTATTATTATTGAATCAAAAACCTTTAGAGAGTTTTCTTCATCCTTGTTCTTCGAGAAGTCTTTATTACTTGTCAATCTTATCTAGCTTGCTAATGATGATCAACCATAAAATCTTGTCACTCTCAATCCTTTCTTTTTTGGAGTGTGACAATTCATGTCCTTTTTTTTCGTATTTTTTGTTTAATTTCTTGGATTATATTTTTTGGTAGAATAGTACTCTTTGATCTTATCATATTGATATCGAGTATTGCTAGTTTTATTAGTAGGATCGTATCAAAATTTGGTATCAAAGCCTGATCTTAGTTTTAGGTTTGTCTTGATATCATTACTTGTATTTTCAATATTCTAATGTGTTTGTTTCGTATATTCAATTTTCTTGTTTGAATCATTTGTGGACAAGGTTAGTCTAAAAAATAATAGTTTATTTATTAGTCATATTATTCCTCTTATTAGTCTATTTAAACTTTTCATATACTTCTTCTTAACTATTGGGTTCGTTTGGGTTCCCTTCAAACTTAATTTCCTATTTTTAAGTTTTTTTAGTTCATTGACTTCTTAGTTTCATTTGCTTGTTACTTATATAAAATTTGCTTCTTTGGAAGTATTTGAAAAATGTGAAAGATTTATGTTAGCCTTTTGGATTTGGATTTTTTAAGTTTGTAAAGAATCTTTAGAAAAGAGTTTAGGATATGAGTTAAGTGAAACTTTGAGAAAAATTACCGCTAACATTTTCATATAGATCGTATAATATGGCTCAAACTCGAAGCATAATATATCCGACGATAAGGAAGTAAGGAGGAAAGAGTTAGGGAAGATAGATCTAGATATCTACTTAGAGTAGCCAGCTAGTATTTTATTGTTGAGATTTTCATAAGAGAAAAAAGTAAAACTAGTTACAATAGAGTTTAGTGATGATGCAGTGGATTTGTGGAATCATCAAAATCTCACTAAGAGGACGAATTGAGAGCCACTTAATAAAATATGGTAGGAGATAAAGATGGTATTCAAAAAATATTTTGTGCCAAGTTCTTACTGCTAAGATCACTATCAAAAGGTATAAAGATTAACTTAAGGTTCTAAAAGAGTAGAGGAATACTATAAAGAGATGGAGGCTGCCATAGTGAGAGAGAATATGGAGGAAGATCAAGAGGCAATGATGACTTGATTTATTTATGGAGTAAACACTAAAATTGCCAATATTATGGAACTACACCATAATGTAGAGTTGGAGGATGCAGTGCATATGACCATAAAGGTGGAGAGTTAATTTAAAAGAAGATAAGATAATTGTTTTGGTTTTTATAGTATCAATTCTTCATCAAGGATAAAATTAGGGAGTAAAGAGTAAAACTGAGCTTCAAAGCCAAAACATGAATTAATTGAACTAAAAGCGTACATGTTAAGTTAAATGAAAGCTAAAATTGATTCCTCTTCAATAACTATAAATTGAGATTTCTAGTGCTTTAACTATTTGAAGAGAGAAAATATACCTTCCCAATGTCACATCAAGATAGTAATATTAATAAAGGAGGATAGAGAGTATATGTATATGAGTGAAGAGGAGGTGGAAAGAGATGATGGGCATATTGTAAAAACCGAAGAGGGAAGGTTGTTAGTCATTAGGAGTCTATTGAAATATGCATATGGTAGAAGATAAAGCTAAAGAATGACAGAAAAATCTTTTCCTTGTTAGATATGCCATCAAGGATCGAGAAAGTAACATGATTATAGATGGGGAAACTTGTATCTAATATAACTAATATGGAGTTGGTGGACACTAAAAGAAAATAACAAATTACTGACATAACATTACTGACTGACAGAAATGGATTATATGTTGGTAAATTTGATGGAAAAAATTATTTTTTGCAACGGCCAAAACATCCGCCAGTAAACATGAAGGGAAAAATATCCTCGTGACTTTCCCAACAGAATATAGCAATAGAATAGTAAAGTTCATCGTAAAAGTAGGCGGTAATGACTCGCAAAAAAATAAACATCTTGAATACCGACAGAACCACAATTCTGGTGATAAAATACCGATGGAACTATAGTTATGTCGATAACTGTCAAATTGTTTATAAAATATTATTCTTAGACTTAACAAACTCGAAGCCTCACTTCTCCCTCCCATCTGTTATTTTCTTTCTTCTTCCCACCATTAAAGTCGTCGATCCTTTTCCTCCTAAGCTTCCACTGTTAATTTTTGCTTCGTTTTTGGTCTATCGTGCATCATTTTTAAGTAACAAAACTATTAGGTTTATTTTGTCTCAAAAAACGAAGGTGTTAATTGCTTATATAAATGATCGTGGGTGTGAGGGTGTGTTTTGTTTGGATTGTTGGTTTATGCATTTTTACATTGAATTGTTGCTTTATTTGTGGTTTGAATGTGTTGTTGTTAGTAAATAATGAAAAAATGTAGTTGTTTTGTTATTAGTTAGAGATAATTTAGTTGCCTATGAATTGTTCGATGAAATATCTCTTAGGGGCAAATCAGCTGAATTAGAATTTGGGTGCACTATAATGTTATTAACTAATGCAATTTATCTTATTTTCTTAACAAATATTAGAACAATATCTGACCTTACTACTACCAAACCTACATCATTCCCTTTTCTACATAACCTTAAGCTTTCTATCGATAAGGGTCAATAACTTTATTAGTATCCTGAAGGTTATAGAAGGCTCATTGATAGACTACTTTATTTGATAATGACTAGGCCATACATCTCTTATATTGTCTAACACATAATTAGTTTCCTTTTACTTTTAAGGAGCCTCAGATGCTACATGCTTTTCATGTGCAATAATATCTCAAAGGAACTATCTTAAGAGGTTTATTCTACCCAGTAAAATAATATCTTACATTAATTAGCTTCTCTAATGTTGATTAGCTTCATCTTTGATGATATAAAGATCTTTTTCTAGCTCTTATATCTTCAAGGATCATTCTCGTATTTCTAGGAAAGAAAGAAATAAAATACAATTTTATGGTCCTCCATAGAGGCTTAGTACATAATCATAGCAACCATAACTTGTGAACTTTTATAGCTTAACTACTTTCAAGATCTACATATTCTTATGTAGCTTATAGAAACCCTCCTTTGTGATATCAAAGTTGCACAATAAATGCCACAAATCCTTGTTATCATGAATGAATAAAATAACTTAATAATGATTGTAATTTCACTAGAGATAAGGGTCAAGAAGGTTTTTTATATACTTCCTACATCCCTTTACATTTGCAACTTGCAGATATAATGATCAAAGCCCTAAATCAAGTGCAACATCAGTTTCAAGTTGTGTTTGTACCATAATATTATATTCAGTAAATCAATTATTAAAATTTTAGTATATTGTTATATATTGAATTGAAATTGTTATATTTTTGGAATGTTCAATTAAATATGAATTTCAAGTAAAAATATGTCATCAAAGAGAAAGCAGGATATGATGCAACTAAGGTTCAGACCACGATTTGGAGCTAATTATTATCTAAGTGAAGCATCACATTCTGCAGCTGCAATTGAAACAAATGTCGTACCTCCAGCTATTACACTTGTAGATGATGCATCACCTTCCGTACCTATTGTTACACCATCCACCACCCCTATATCAACAAAAATATGAGAGGTAAGCAATGCAAATGAAGGAGGCGGTCTCCAGCTTGGAGTTGAGGGATTTAATGAAAGAATTTACATAACAATTGTTAACAATTTGTAAGTGAAAATACATGAAACATCATATGTTTATAATTAAATTATAGATTTAAATTTAAAAATGATATAAAATTATTTATTTTTATGTTAGGTTGATTTTGTCTAGATTGTACTGAAGAAATATGACATCCAAATTCAAGGAGAAGATTCATCTTGAGGATTATATATGGAAGAATATCTTTCAGGCAATAAAGGATTTTTATTATCAGGAATTTGAGGTACAACAAATTGTATCTTTTTTATTTTTAATTAATTTTTATATATTAATTACATAAATATTGTAGGTTATAAGTACTTATTGTATATTTTCCTGTTTCTTTAGAAAGAATTTTTTTGGGATTCTAAATTTGACACGATTACAGGATATAATGCGACCAAGTTTTAGACCACGATTTGGAGCCAGTTTGTTGGACCCCGTCTCCGAGGCCCAACATTCGGACCCATAAAGCATAGCGGACCCAAAACCGACCATAGAAAGACCT
>JANZLD010000007.1:1269018-1286772 GCA_026413575.1 Erythroxylum carthagenense
CTCTTTAAAGGTACTATATACTATTCATGTATACAATTATTGTTTATATGAAATAGTGAGAACAATTTTTCTTAGCTAAAAAATAGTTTGAGATAGAATTAAGACAAAATATAAGATTGAGAAGTTTAATGAGAAATGATTTCTTATTATGGAAGTTGAAGATGAAAGTTATCCTCTTAAAGTATAATTGCCTAATAACCATTAGCAAAGGTCAATAGACTTCTTGAATGATTCCAAATGGAATGAACTAGATGTGAATGCTATTGCAAATCTCCATCTAGTGTTAAGTAATGAAATTTTGTTAAGCATAGAGGAAAAGGAAATATGAAAATAGATATGTGATTGTCTCATAAAGTTAGACGATGTCAAGTCATTCTATAATAAATTTTTTAAGAGAAAATGTTATACTCTTTAGATGACAAAATCCACGTTAGTGACTAAACATATTAATAATTAAGCTACTCTATTCTCCCAACTCATGTTGTTTAGTTATATAATAGAACCATAAAAACATACCAAAATTCTATTTTAATAATCCTTTTATGAACTTCATAGTCTTCAGTGATGTTACTATTGCAATTTTAGAGAAAGAAATTTGAAACTAGAATAATAAAGACATGTAGTCTAGTTCTTAATAAGTTGAAGCTTTAATAATAATAAAAGGGTGATCAATATAATGTAGCTTGAGTAGGAGTCAAAATCATGGTAGGTAAAAATCAAGAAGTAAAAAGAATTTAATATGTTAAAATCATAGCAAGAAAGGTTACTTGAAAAAGAATTGTTGGAATTTAAATAAGAAAAATTTTAGTCCTTAAGAAAAATTTTAAGGTAATTTAGAAAATGGCAATGCTATGTGTTATGAAGTAGCAATAATAATTGAAAGTAAGAAGTAACTACTTGATGTTTATCTCTTCATATTAGGAGTTACTTTTTATATAACCTCTAAATGATAATGATTATATCATTATAAACCCAACTCAAAAGAATTTGTATATAATTGTGACGATTATCCTATAAATTTTTTTTGGTATTATAGCCACCAAATTAAAAATGTATGATGGTACAATTCATAATATTTAAGAAGTGTGAAATATGGAGGGTTTTAAGAAGAATTTGTTATCTTTAGGATGACTAGATGATCTTGGGTGGATTATAAATAATAATTTAAAGGAAATTCGAGGCATATTGGTATTTGTAAAAGGAGAAAAGATAGATGCAAATTTATACGAGTAGAAAGAAGAAACATTACTAGAAGTATAAGAATCAATTGCTTCATATAGTCTAAATAAAAGATCTTTTATGTCATGACATAAAAATTATGGATATATATCTAAATAAGGAATAAATATGCTTACTATAGAAAGCTACTCTCAATTATAATGGTATCACTTCCTTTTTACAAGCATTACATTATAATTTAGCAACACCATTTCAAAATTAATACATCAAATTCAAGAATCAAGATTGTTCTTAAATTAGTTCATTTTGATGTGTGGCAAGCACTAGTTCCATCCTTGTAAGGAGTAAAGTACTTTATCTATTTTATTGGTGATTATCCTAAAAGGTGTTAGATGTACCCTATGAAGAGGAAAGTATGTTTTTTCATCAAAGTTTTCAAAGAGCACGTTGAACTTCATAATGGTAAAAAGATAAAATGTCTAAGGATAGAGTATGGAGGATACTATACTAATAATGAATTTGATGCATTATATAAGCAAGAAGGAATCAAAAAGTAGTTTATTATTGCATATAGTCCTTAATAAAACAAAAGTGATAGAGCAAATGAATATAAATCTATTGGAAAGAGCAATGGCAATGTTAAGAGCTATAAGCAGAGATAAGGCCTTCCAGGCATAAGTAGTTAATACTTTCTATTATATGGTGGATCAAGTTCCATAAACTACAATTAAGTTGAAGATGCTAATAAAGATATGGAATGGAAAGCCATTGGGCTATTCTGATCTCCATGTATTTGTAATTCCTACGTAAAAGATGTACAATGATAAAGAAATCATAAAATTGGATTATCAAATTATCAATCGAATTAGTTAATGTAAGGAATGTAACATCTTGCATTTTAGAAAAGGATGGAGAGCCATTAACTCTTTAAGAAGCATTTAATAATTCAAATGTCTCTTAGTGGATGATAGTAATGCAGGAAGAAATTAATGCTTTTCCTAAAAATAAAACTTGCAACATTACTACTAGGAAGGAAGCCAATTAGTAATCAATAGTCTTGAAGATCAAGCAAAAATGGTAATAGTTAACTTCAATTTTACTTTATATATGAAAAAGTGGAAGAAGATTATGTGGATCTAGAAATCTTGAAGATCAAGCAAAAATGGTAATAGTTAACTTCAATTTTACTTTATACATGAAAACGTGGAAGAAGATTGTGTGGATCTAAAAAGTCCATGACAAAGAAACTTGACTCAAAGAAAGAAACTTGACTCAAATTCAATACCTTGCATCATTGTTGGCTATGGTGGTGATCAATATAGATTTGGATTTTATGACCTAGATAAGCAAAAGGTGGTCAGGAATAGGTATGTGATGTTCCAAGAGCACTAAATAGGTTTTGATGTTCTAAGAGAAGATGAGTCATCACCCTATAATTCATCATATGGAGTTGTTAGCTCTTTGCCAATTTATTTAATGATTGAGTAGTCTACTGGTGAAGAAGAAGAAGTATGTGACCAAAAACACATTGGTGGTGATTAGATATGATCTGATAATGATGAGCTATATGAACCATATCCAAAAAATATTGAAAATGAATCCATCAAGGATAATAAGTAAGGGAAGTAATTGGATCCAATAGATGATGAAACACAACTTCAAAGGTTGTTAAGGAAGAAAAGACCTTATATAAGGTATCCAAGTTTTGAATGCCTGTTACTTCCTATTGAGAGGAAACTTGAGAATACGCAAAAGATTAAATTTTGTAAAGAAAAAGATCTTTAACTCGTATCTTTGACGGAAGACATGGGTTCTTTGAAGAAGAATAATACATACAATCTTGTAAAGCTTCCAAAAGGCAAAGGCATTGAAGATAAGTGTGTATTCATGATAAAGAGAAATAGTAACAAGTTGGTAAAGCACAAGGCAAGGCTAATAGTAAAATGATCAGTCAAAAGAAGGATATAATCTTTGATGAAATCTTTTCACCAGTATTCAAGATGACCTCGATCTAGACAATATTAGGTCTAACTATTTGTTCTGATTTTGAACTCAAACAACTGGATATCTAAATGGCCTTCTTGCATGAACATTTAGAAGATGAGATATACGTGGAGCAGAAAGAAGGTTTTAAAGTGAAAGGCAATGAAAATCTGATCTGCAAGTTGAAGAAGAGCCTATATGGCTTAAAATAAGCTCCAAGGTAATGGTATTGGAAGTTTGATTCCTTTATGACAGATTATGGTTACAAACAAATTTATGTTAATACTTGTGTATATTTTAAGAAGTTCTCAGGTGAGAACTTCATCATTCTTTTTCTTTATGTTGATGATAAGCTAATTGTGGGTCAAGAAATTGGCAGAATCCAAAAGTTATTTATCTAAATCTTTTGATATAAAAGATTTGGGACTAACAAAGTAGATTTTAGGCATGGAGATGACTTAAGACAAGAAGAATAGGTGCTTGTAGTTCTTTGAGGAGAGATATATTGAAGGAGTGCTAGAAAGTTCCAACATGAAACATGCCAAGCTAGTTAGTACACCACTAATATCTCACTTCAAGTTTTGTAAGTGTGCATGTCCCTTGACAGAAAAGGAGAACTATGGTATGTCCTCTGTTTCATACTTACCTGTAGTAGGGTTTTTGATGTATGAAATGGAGTGCACGAATCCATATATTACTCAACTATTAGGATGGTGAGCAGATTCTTGTCATTTAAGGAGGGTTCACTAGGAAGCAGTGAAATAGATTTTGAGATACTTAAGAGATACATCAAGTGGAGTTTGTGCTTTGTTGATAGTAAATCAAATCTATAAGGTTTTATAGAGGCAAATATGGTTGGAGATCTTGATGGAAGAAAATTTACTTCAAGTTTTTTGTTCAAATTTGTAGGGAGGGCCATCTTTTGGCAATCCAAGCTACAAAAGTGTGTGAATTTATCTACGTTTGAAGAACAATATGTAGCTGCAATGCAAGCCTATAAGGAGATCCTCTAGCTGAAAAGGTTCTTTTAAGAATTGGATGGCAAGCAAGAATACTATTTAGTATTTTGTGATAGTCAAAGTGTTATTGACTTGAGCAAAAATACTATATATCATTTTCGCAGAAAGCACGTATATGTTAGATATCATTAGTTATGGTTTGTGATAGAAGAGCAATAATTGATGTTGAAGAAGGTTCATACGTATTTGAGTGGTTCCCAGAAACAAACATGAGCTTTGTAGTCAGCTTATTGGGATGTATCTCAAGTATATGATAAAGAATAATGTGTCTTTCCCATATTTGGGCTGGAATGGGAGATTATTGAGTGTCTAACTCTATTTTAAAGACTTTTGGTGATTGTAGATGCCTTTATAGTTTATGAGAATGATGAAAAGTAAATACAAGATGGATGAAGCTTTTCTGAGGAGATACATGACCTTGTAGAGTGCTACAGGTCTATGTCTTGACTTACACAGCTATGCGGATTAACCGCATAAGTCTCTAGAAATGAAGAGTGAAGCCATATATGGTTGTGTACACACATGTGTGTAGAGACTATGTAACTTTCTGTAACTATGTACAACTGTGAGTGAGGTATTATTGAAGATATACGTCACTTATACAGATACACGATTGTGTGTGGAGACGGTATAACTCTCTGTAACCTTGTACTGCAAGTGAATAGTGTTGAAGCCATGTAAATGACTGTGTCCGATACATAAAAACCTATTTCGTGATATTAAAGAAAAAAATATGTGGATTTTAATATCGAGTGCAGCCATAACGTCCAAAAGTGAGGATAAACATACAAAGGGAAAATAATATTATATTCTCATCTTTGTTTGATTAGTTTTGAGATTGGTTTGAGTAATTGTTGATTGTGATATCATCTTTGATTTTAATGCTGAAATTTTGTGAGATAACTTGTTGTTATGGAGTGAGAGATCAACTTTTCTTTGTAAATCCTTAATGAGTATAATAGATTTGCTTGTTAGTTTGTCTCCTGATTTTTCCTCTACACTGGAGGGTTTTCCAATTAAATCTTAGTGTTTGGTACATCATTTGGTTTCTTTTTCTTATATTATTTTGCTAGTGCAAGTTGAAGAGTTTTTTTTTCTTATTATTGATCTTTGGTTGATCTTTAAGAGAGTTGTGTTATTGTTTCCCTATAAATATTACATATTTAATATTTTAATATCCAGGAAGTTCATGATCGCCTTCATCAATTTTTTTTCATGTCTTCCACACATAGCTAGTTACCACAGCCAATTTAATGTTTTACTTGTTAATGTGTTTCTTGTTACATACCTACTTATTATGTAGATACTTGAATATATGGTCTCCATCAAATGGTTTATGGACCAAGTGGGAATCAAAAATAAAAAGTGTCATAAATATCGGCTAACTTAAAATGTAGAGTCACATGCTCTGCTATGGATCAAATACAAGTATATTAAAATAATTGTATCCCTAAATTGGAAATGGGGCAATTTTGGCCTTCCAACTGGATAACTTATGTTAAGACATGCAAAACGCGATTGCGAGGAAATGGGTTAGGACTTAAGAAGTCAAGGTCTAAGTACAACATGGTTCATCCACATGGTGCAGATAGCCAAAGAAATGGTTAGGAAAAGGCCCAACTTCTTCAGAATCACAGTAATTCGACTGCCACCTCTTATGGTCACGAACAGCTCCTTTTCATGCTTGTCATCCCACTTGCTTGCTGTTCCTCCTGCCTTTTTCTTTGCATTCATATTCCAAAGTGTGCCATTCTCTTTAACACCACTAGTTGCGCTGAGACCATATCTCAACATATCAATTTCAGTGTTTTCCTCCAGACACAAGCAATGCATAATCACAAGCAAACAAAAAACAGCATGCACTAGTTTGCTCCACGGACACATAATCAACTTGCTGATTCCGACCAACTTTTCTCTTGTCAATGTACTGGTGTTTGTCTCATTTCTTTGCATGCGTGAATTCTCTATCGGCAAGTTTTGCGCCATCTCCGGGCTAAGGTGAATCCTAACAGTCTGCGAAGGGACTAATTGATGAAAGAATGTGTTTGCTACTTGGCGAGTCGAAACAAACAATCCATGATTCACCTTGGTCTCCTCCACAAACTCAAAGCTTGGTGAACTAGCTAAATCATTCTCGTTTCCGTTAACATCGTCTGTGGAGTTTGTTACAGGATCATCGTTGATGAATTCCAGTGAATAGTCATTCGTTTCATCAAATCCGATGCCAACACCTGCATATGAATTCGGTTAATACAAGATGGCATATCAACAAATAGTATGGATATATACATTTTACGTATTTATTTAGACATTGAAATAAAACAAAGCATTTATACTTAAAACCTGAGTTACACGTACCTTGGACGTCGTTTCTCCGGAAAGTTGAAATATTGTCTAACGGGACAATCTTGTTTTCCTCCATGTAAGTCTGTTAAACAAGCAAGTATTCTGTCATGACTCGTTAAGTAATGAAGAGATAGGATAAGGAGGGTTCATCTAAATCAAAGAATTGCACATACCATGTCACCTTCTTCATTCGACACTCCGATCCATCTCAAGTTTTCCAGCATCCTCCCTGCAGGCTTGAAATCTTCATCCAGATCTCCAATCTCCAGAAACCTTGAATCCGGATCCATCCATGATTTGCCGGGAAATGCCATGGAGTTCATCTCATCAACTTGATTAACATGAGAGTCATTTCCAGCTAAGAAGGTGAAATCATCTTCTAAGGCTGCACCGTAATTTCCGGTCCATGTATCCTGGAAATTAGACTGATCTATCATCAGTGCCTGCGATGCATCAGATGCGATCATGACTTCCTGCAAAATGTCAGTTTGATTTATGCTTCCTCTAGACGAAGTTGATTGTTTCACTTTAAAGTCAGTTGGTCCTAATTGAGGCAACTCCTCCACTTCCAATGGAGGCAAGGAGAATCTATTCTGAAGCCTTGCGCATTCTACTGCTATATCAACCTGCAAACATGTAACCCTCGTAAGAAAGGAAGAGATTCTGAGATGAAAACGGCCTATAATGGAGAGTAAGTAGTATACCTTTGACGGAGGGTAAGGAGTAGTTCCATAACCTGAAAAGGAAGGAGCTGTTGATAATTTAAATGCATCTTCAGATAGAAACTCCGTCCAGTTCCCATGATCTCCTGTTTCGCCAGCATCAAAAGGATTGGATAACCTACTTCCAATATTACTTGGTTTACATAAATCCGGTGGAGTGTGAGAAGTGCCAAAGTCGGAATATAATTCAACATCAGAACTTTGTTGATGATAACCAGCAATCCGATTGGTGGCATAGGCGTTGTGCTCTTGGATCTTAGGGCCGGTAATAATGCTCTTTTTGAAGATGCGGCAAAGTGCATATGCATCCTGCATTTGTAAATTTGTCAAAAACTCATACAATCCAATCCATGGGACAGGGAAACTTTGTGTTGTTCGGTTTCGTGGTTACGCACCTGCAAGCCAGAAGGAGTTTCGCATTCACGTTCGTCGAGACGATACTCGTGCATAACCCAGTCTGTTCTGGCACCATGAGGGGCCCTACCTCTGTAGTAAACGAGGGTTTTCTTCATACCAACAGCACGCGTTTGAGAGTTCACTTTTCTGTCCTTACCAGTGGCCTTCCAGTATCCAGCTTTAGTTGCTCGATTAGTCCTTGACCCGTTGGGATACTTGCGGTCTCGAGGGCTAAAGAAATACCACTCAAGGTCTTTGCTAGGTAGCAATGACTTTCCTGTAATTATACGTCACAAGAGATTGATTATTCATTTCTACTCGATGCATGCTCAGCTCACATTCAATTAATGGCCAATCTTTTTATTAGGAATAGCTTTCGTAAAGACAGTATCGGTCTTGGATTGTTGAAGAACTGGAAAGTGAAGTCATCATCGTTATCTTTTCAATGAAGCAACATCACTATATAATCAATCTTACTAAAAAAATTCAAGCTTTTGCAGAGATTAGTAAGCGTTTCATTCCCTTTCTGTGGAGCTTTTTGACAAAGAAATCTTAAAATCTTGCTGTTCACAACAAATAAGAAGGAACCCTAAAAATGATGAGGCCAAATCGCTCAATTATTACTTTCTCTGGGGCTTTTCTGTTTCTTTTTCTAATGCATTAGAAGGGCCTGAAGCATATAATCCACTTGAAGCATATAATCCACTTCTTACAAGTTCTTTTCTTTTCTTTTCTTTTATTTTATTTCTCCATAAACAAAGAGAGAGGAGATAAAGATATAATATGCATCCCATAGCCTAAAGATTCTCTTCACTCACAAAATCAAGCAGTCAAAAAGTTTCACAAACAAGAAACTCTCAATATTCCTTGGTCTGTTTTGCACTCTATCTTAAGTTGGCTTGTTGGAACCTTGCATCATTTAATCCTGAGATAGAAACGAAAACTAAAGAATATAGTATGTAACTTACCTGGTAAATCCCAGGGCTCACACTTGTAAAGATCAACTTCAGGGATGATTTCAAGTTCAATTTGGCGTCCGTTGATCTTTCTTTTAAGATAGTAAGCTACAAGTTCCTCATCTGTGGGGTGAAAGCGAAATCCAGGAGGCAATGAAACAGGAGCCATCTGCTCAGTTTTCCTTTAAAATAAAACTGGCTGGAGATCAAAAATCTGTATTCGAGTAGGATTGGATGATCTGATGAATCTCCTAAAGCCTGAATATGAGGATAAATCAACATCTAATAAGCAATTCATAATCATACTTTAAGAAAGAGAAACATAACATGCATGGAATAACATAAACATATATAGACAAGAAGACTGCAAGTACTATGTGATTGTATGAGAGAGAGAGAGAGAGAGAGAGAGAGACCTAGCAAGCAAAGTAGAAGAAAAATGAGATCAATGGAAAGAAGAGAGGAGAGAGAAGCGGTTAAGACAAGATTGAAGGTGAGGGTTTTGTAAGAGTACAAAAAGAAAGAAAAAGCGAAAGATGGTGAAAGAGGCTGATGCTGCGGCTACCCTGTGCCAACCCTAAACTTGCCTTTACCTTTTCATACCTTTTTTCCCAACAAAAGATATTCTTGTTATCGTTCCTTTCAAGCCTTAATATCAACTCTCTTTCTCACGCATTCACATACAAATACACCATAGTATAAGGTACGTATCTCCAATTATCCCATGCTTCCTTCCCTGATCTTCCTTGGAATCTGATGAATTTCAGTTTCAGTCAGGAGGATACAAATGATTCGATACATTACCGGCCTTTTCACGTCAAATCAGGTATCTTCCTTAACGACAAACTGTCCCAACAACTACGAATTTCGGCGGATTTCATGCAACTCAGCCAATCAAACTATATATTGTCTCTTCTCTTGCCTTTTACACATGCATTAATAATATAATATTTATATGTATTTGCTGTCTTCTTCTTCTTCTTCTTCTTCACTAATTCTCTACGTACGTAGGCATGCACCCAAGATATAACCATACACCACTTACAAGTTTCGAATCGATGCCCAAGATAGAAAGTCCGATGCCCCCTTTCTCAACTTCCTTTGTCTTTTCTGTTTTTTTGGGTAAGCAAAAATTAGTTAACTCTTTCATGTTGCTGATCGAAATGCCAAGAGGGTGCTTGCTCTGGGATTTTCACCTTGAAGCACTCCCACTTTATTATTTCAAATAGAAGTAATAATATTACATTAGATGTTCTTCTTGTAAAGTTCACCAAAAGAACTGATAAAAACAAACAGATAATTTTTCTTTTTTGAGTTATTCTTCACAACAACTCCTCTCTTAATTGGAAGGAGTTTTTTTTTTTTTGGCATGAAATGGAAAGAAAATCCGATATAAATTACCTGACTAGTCGAGATAAACAAATCCTTGACATATTCTTTAAAATAGTGATCCCTAGTTTTGAACTCCTCTCTTAATTCGAATGAGGACTTTAATAAATACAATCTTGTGAACATCAATAACAACTTTCGTGAAAACATTTACTGTTGGCGGCGTTGATGTATTGCAACCCTTTAACTCCCTCTCAAATGGTGCTTTGTTTCGATATGTTTTGTCCTTCCTACTAATGAACTGAAATTTTCAACAAGCTAATGGCAATTCCAGCATCTTCATGCTTTCATATATTCCAAGTTTTTCTAGTCCAAACCATGTTGAAAATATGATTCAAAATGTTTGTGGCTGAGTTTTAAGAACATGTGTTTTTTTCCTTAATGTTTTCTCAATTAGTGGGTTAGTGTTACTGGCTTCAAATCATGGTTTGAAACCATGCTTTCAGGATCCTATTTTATTGTGAATTTTATGCCTATTATCATAAAATTAAATTGTTGGAAATCTTATTAATTCAAAATATCAAGCATTATATATAAAAATTAAAATTAAATAAATATAGTTATATTATACCAACAAAAAGAATATAGCATTAAAGGATGATTGTTTGTTCCTATGCAAGATATTAACGACAACTTGAACAATTCTTATGGGCAAAACAATAAATAAAGAGATTTGCTTACAAATTATAATGTCATACTTAGATTAGAAAAATATTAGAGCATTACTTGAATGACTACCTAGTTTTGTCCATGTCCTTGAACCTGTAATTATCCAAATGCTTAGTTAAAATCAACTAAAAATATTGTGAGTATTGATGTAGTAAGTATTTGGTTCTGATTAAAGCAAATACCATATAACTTTATCATTCACAACATAATCACTCATCAATTGCATCTTCATCCATTATGTAATTCGAGAAAAAGGTGAAAAAAAAATACAGGAGATAGAATTAATACCCTTCACTTTCTCTTCATTTCTATCATAATCGGAGCCAAGTTATCTTTTGAATAACATATTATGCTTTGCTAATTTTGCAAGACTTTCCTATTCCCTAATTACTTCAGCTTATAATGTAGTCTTAGGCTTATTGCTTTCCTCTTGATGGTGTTTAATGATTGTTTTATATGAAGAAGTTGAAACATTTGTCTCATGGCTATAGCTAAGACCTTTTGACATAGCCAGAACGAGTATCAAGTACTGTATCGTTAATACCCTCTGCACTGAGCTCATTTCCCTTAAAACATAGACTTCTTTAATAACTCTTGAATCTTATTATGAAATTGAGAATAAAGAAACTCAATATTCAATCCACTCATTACTACTTACTACCACATTAGTAAATAAACAAAAATATTGAACAAACTTGTATTCTTATATAGTTATTTTCTTCTTCTTCTAACACCTATCCTTTACCATCCTTGTGGTGAGTGACTTTATATAGTGTGATCCCATCGTACTCTTTTCCATGTAGTTAAATCAAGAAAAAAATATAACTTAGTCATTAAATCATCTAACAAGTTTAATGCAAGAAAATGTGAAGGCAAAGAAAATAAACCTGAAATTTCAGATCAGCCTAATAATAACGCAAACTATTAAAATTTTCTTTAGACATTCTTTCAAGAACATGGCTTTGTGCCTCTGCATCAGAAGAAATAGATTTATAATACTTATATAACGTAAAACGTCGATTCCTAGTCTTTCGTTTCAATAATGAAGTAACATAGTTTGAAACATCTATGTTCTTAATATCCATAATATTCAATTTCAGTTGTGAAAAATAAATAAAAGTATAATTAATCTTAAAATCATTGAAACAATACTGAATAAAGTTAAAGATTTTGCGTAATTACTACAAGTAAAACATTTTTAGGCAAGTTGTCTTCCTTCAAGTCTTTAACATATTTCAGATAAGGTAATTATATTCTTGTAATAATCCCCTACTCACTTGACATCTTTACATATGGACCTTGTCTATAGGACAAACTTGCTAAGTATCAATCTGTATTGATAACTTGTAATTCCTTGCAACATTCATTCTTTGCCATTTATAACCTCTAATCTTACTCTACCTTTTTGTCTAATAATAGCATTGGAAGTTGACAATAAATTAATAATGATAAGAAAATATTACAATACATAAATATATATTTAAGCATAAGTCTAGTTAAAGGTATTAAAGATCAACAAACCTGCACTAACAACTTCATTGTTTGAGGCAAAATAAAGTTGATGTATATGACTTGAAGGCATAATATTATTGCTACTTTGTTTTGGTAATATGGCTCTATTTCTTATGGCTAAAAAAAGAATATGGTAAGGAAAAGATATTACACACACGCACACTTGAAAGAACGGAAATATTAAACCTTCGTGACTAATTTGATTATTGTTTAAGGTGGAATGTTATTGTTAGCTAGATATTGAATTTTTCACACTGATTGATGTAGTTGAAGTTGCACATCCCTCTATTCTACAATTTTGATAATTGCCAGCTTCTTGTTTTTATTTCTACAAGGTGTCATTATGTTCGATATCTATAAGAAAAAAATGTTATAAACATTACAATAAGACAATAAAAAGGGAACTTTTATGATATATTTAATCATCATAATCAAGATAAATTCAATCATCAACATTAATTTTATTAACAACATAAATGTTACTAACACTAGAATAAGATAGTAGAAAAAACACTTTTTATGATACATTAATCACATCAACAACATAAACGGTACCAACATTACAATAAGATAATATAAAGAGTGCTTTCATGATACATTCAATCATTATAATCAAGACACATTCAATCATTAATATTTATTACGTTAACACTATAAATGTTATCAACATTATAATAATATAATAGAAAGAGCATTTTCATGATACATTCAATCATTATAATCAAGATTTTTAAAATCATCATCATTAATTGCATTATAATTCAACTCTTTATCACTATTATATTTGACTAAAGTATCTTCATTGTTATATAATTCATTCTTAATATAGTCTTCATCTCATTCTATGACAAGACTGCCTTTTCCTTCAATTGCTTCTAATATACTAGGATCAACATCTCTACTACGGAGTGATGATATATCCCCATCTTCTATTTTGTGAGCTACATTATTCATCTACAATTCGATATCTCCATGTGCCTTATCACCGTCTTCACCATTAGAGCACTTTTCTTTCAAAAAAATCAAAAAGATTTTAGTGTCAAAACTTTTTCACAACTTTCAAATTTTTGCACAATATAGTGTCACTGAGATAGAATAATTGTTTCACTTAACCTGCAAGCACAAAAGGTTCATTTTGATACCATAAGTTACTAATATTGTTGCTAACAATATTTTTTGAAAATTATTGATGCTAGTAATATTGCCATTCACTTTCATGTTAATCCCTTTATTACTAAGATTAAACCATTTGTACTTAAATTGAACAACCTTTTTAGCTTTGAAGTAATGTAACTCAATAATTTTAGAGATAACACTATAGAAGTCAATAAAATCATCCTTATGTTGTCTCTTAATAATAACCCCACAATTTTGGTTTATTCTAAGGTGACCGTCACTCTCTTTTGTGCGAATCTAACTCCATTGACAACGCAACCTATATATTTTTCTTACATATATGAAACCTGCATGTCAAAGCATATAATGTTGCAATCGCTTTTGGTAATTTACGATTATGTAACTGTATCATCTATAGAAAAAATATAATTAAAATTTAATATTGTAATGTCAACTATAATCTTCATTTATTCATCCTATTACATTAATAACTTATTTCTGTCCTAAATCATGATGGGAAGTTTATGCCTTTATTGAACATTAATGTCACCTTTGCTTCTAATCTCACCTTTATGCTCTATATTGTAAAAAAGTAAATTGATATAAGAAAAGTAGAAGTTGAATGTTAAATTTTAAATTTTAATATTAAATAATGAATGAGAAGGAATATCAGTAATCCATATATAAATTAACTTCCTTACAAATTTTCAAAATATACTAATAGTCAATTTCAAGTTCGTTTTAAGTTAACTCAACATATTTTCTTATTCCAAGTGGCTTTAGTTTTTGAGAGAAAACTGACAAGCCACCATCTTAATCAAAATCAAAGTTACGTTCTTCTCTATAAAATTGTATCTACATGTCATTTAAGTACATAGAAAAAAAAATTCAAGCATTCATTAAATACATAAGCCTCTATAATAAAGACTTCAAGTAGAGCTCGCCCTTAAGAGGGCCTAAACACCTAAAAAGATATAAACATTAGAATTTGTTATTAAATAATAATTGAAGATAAAAATGTAGAAGTGAATATAAATTACCTTTTAATTAGGAACATCCCTCAAAATTGAACTAGTCCACAAAGTTTTGCCTTGTATGATAAATGAATTTTCAAATGCACCATAGCATCAAAAAATGGTAGTAGGAAAACTAGTTCAAGCTTACATAAAATCAAAGATGCCTTTTTCCATTTTTTTTAAGTTCTAGTTTTTGTGTCTTACAACATAATTGCTTAAAAAATCACCCAATGGTACCAAAGTTATGGATACATATTTCAACGAACACCCATATATTCCAATGTGAAGTAATCATTGTTGATGCACATGATAATCATAAGTTTGCAACCAAGAAACTTTTTCTTTATTAGCATTGACATAATTGGCTATATGAGAGGCATACCCTTCAGGAAACTTAACTGGTTAAGAAATTGACAAAAGTTTGTTTATCCTTTTTTAACATATTGTAAGATGCAAATGGAATCATATATGACCCTTTTTAAGTGTAAATATTTTTTTATATTAATTTCTTCCAAGACTAACCTAGTTTTAATTTTGTCCTTCGATTTGTCATCAATTCCCATCAAAGTAACTAAAATATTCTAATAAATGTTTTTTTCAACATGTATGACATTTAGATTATGCCTCAATAGCAAATCCTTCTAATATAGCAAATAGAAAAAATAAGTTCTTTTTAATTCCAGTCAAGATCAAGAAAAGTTCGCTTTTACTTTCTATTACTTGGATATTTTCTAGGTATAAAATTTTGCAAATGTGATAATTGATTAAGTACATAATCAGTTGAAAGGTACACAAGAGCTTTACTATGTTCTAATTTTTTATTTAAAAAATTTGCCTCTTCACCATCTATTCCGATGTTCCAAGTAACAACTATGTCCTATGTAACATATTTTATTTCGTAGCATTATTGAATAAGTTTGATGGTTAAACAAATGATAGGCTAAATACCTTTTAGTACTCCATCTAAACAAATTTCCAAAAGTTGGAAAACCATTTATAGCCCACAAAATAGTTGTATACATTTTAAATATTTCACCTTTAACAACATTATAAGTTTATATTCCAACCTCTCATAGATGATTTAAATTATTAGTTATTGATTGCATAAATACATCGATATCCTTACTAGCTAGGAGTAGTAGGTCCCTGAATATGTAGAGACATTAAG
Organism: Erythroxylum carthagenense; assembly: GCA_026413575.1. Classification (NCBI taxonomy): domain Eukaryota; kingdom Viridiplantae; phylum Streptophyta; class Magnoliopsida; order Malpighiales; family Erythroxylaceae; genus Erythroxylum; species Erythroxylum carthagenense. Next base: position 1,284,490 of record JANZLD010000007.1, read on the forward strand.
AAAAAAAAAAGACTTCTTCATACACTTTTATGGGGTAAATTGTATGGCATAAGAATCACCAGCTACATGTTGAAAGAAGTATCATATTACCAAATGGATTAAATCTATTTGAGGCTAACTTAAGTAGAACATTATGACAATCCACTACAAACTATGGAAACTTCCCATCAAAGTCTTTATATGCCTTTGAGTTTATTGGATGATGCATAACATTATCATTAATGCCTTTTTTTAATGCCAGCTCATATTTATGGATATTTTTGTTGATATAAAAACCTTTTTAGTTGTGGTTTAATAAGGAATTATCTTAAGATTTTGTAGGCCAATCGGTAATGCATCATTAAGTAACTCAATCCCCATATCAAAAGATTTATTACTCCACCTATAATATACCTTCAAGTGCAACAAATTCAAAACAAAAGATAGCTATTAGAAATTATAGCACCCGAAATATAATTCTTCTTGAGCTACTTTTAATAACTTATTAAAATTACCAAATGTATTAGGAGAAGTATTATCATCTATAGTCTCCACATAATTTCCTATATCCTTTAACATTTCTCTAATCCCATCATCTATGTCATCGTTAATATCATTATCACTATCATCAACATCATTATTTTTATCACCATGATCACTTGTATCAACACTTCTAGCATTACTTGCTTAAGAACATTCACTATGATAAATACATTGAGTATAGAGTTTATATATGTCTCATATTAACAAGTGATTATATATCACATCTTAACTTTGATTGTTAAAATTTAAGCAATCTATGCATGGACAACAAATTTCACATTCTAAACCCATTTAATCTTTCACAGATTTGAAAAAACTCTTCACTCTTAAGTATTGACTGGACTATTTTTCACGAGTCATCCAACTTTTTTCCTTGTAGCTATACAATTATAATTAAGTTACTAAATTACTAAATGCAATTTAAGTTGTAAATGACATAATGGTAAATCAAAATTGACATATCAAGTTTGAATCCTACTAAAGAATGCAATTGGTTGGCAAACTATGATAAACCTTATAATATGATATATGAAAACGTAAAGATTTGTATTTAAGAAGTATAAGCTAGCTTAGAATAAGACGCATGAACCTATCTCCAAAACTCACATGTACATTCATTTTTATAGAGCAAGAACGTGAAAGCTACTTCTAAATATGTCTTAACATGACATTATGATTATATATAAATCTAAAGTAAGTTATATATGTAATATGTTGTGTTATGTTACTTAAATTTTGAATTGAAGAAGTTTTAAACTTATTTCTAACATAAAGAGAGTTTCTTATTATGTAAAATCTTAAGACTCTAGCAATATCCTATTATTGCCTATGTTTTCTTTTAACCATTCCTTTCTACTGAGGGGTATAAGAACTACTACGTTTATTTAAAATTCCTATAGCACTTGATAGAAATTTCAACCATTTGATGATTAATAAACTCAGTGCCATTATCTATAGATAGTTTTAATTGTGTTTTGAAACTAGTTTGCAACAAGGTTAATAAAGTGTTTAATAGTATGGAAAAGTTAGCTTTTAAATTGCATCAGATATATCCATACACAACATGAAAAATCATCAATGATAGTTAAGAAATATTAATTTCTAATTAAAACCTTCACTTAATGCCCTTATAAATAAAAATATGTAAAACATCCTTTGAAAGCCTGTGATGCTTCTAGGAAAGGGTAATCTATTTTGTTTTACAAGTGGATAAACTAGAGAAAAAAAATTGTAGAAGGTTTTGTAGTTAAGAAATATGAGCTAGACTAAAATAAGAAGCATAATATCTCCAATACCTACAGGTACATTCATTTTTATAGAGGAAGAAAATGAAAGCCACTTCTGTTGGGTCCCAGACCCTCCACAATTGGTATTGTCCTCTTTGGTCTTCCTTGGGAATCGATCCCCTGACCTCAAGGTTTTGTTGCACCCAGTGCACGCCTCCACTACCAGTGAGCCATTCAAATGTTGGGACCCGATCCGGAAACCGGATCCCAACCAGAAAACGAAGGAAACAAGGCGAATTCAAATAGGATAAATTGAATCTAAAGGCGAATCAATAACAAAATGAGGAAGCAACGAATCGAATACAAATAGAATCGAAAACGATTTCTGACATCCGTGAACAAATATCTTAGAGAACATGATCGTGTTGGAAACCAAGACTATCTGATCTGAAAAATCCGATATAAATTTTTCTTTTCTTTTCTTTTTCTTTACTTTCAGCTTTCTTTTTCATTTCTTTCACATCCAAACTCAAAC
>JANZLD010000007.1:1286872-1300994 GCA_026413575.1 Erythroxylum carthagenense
CCAGGGAAGACCAAAGAGGACAATACCAATTGTGGAGGGTCTGGGACCCAACAACTTCCAAATATGTCCAACATGTCATTATGATTATATACATTTCTAAAGCAGGTTATATATATAATATGATGTGTTACAGTACTTAAATTTTAAACCGATGAAGTTTTAAAGTTATTTTTAACATAAAGTAGGCTTCTTATTATGTAAAATGTCAAGGCTCTAGCAACATCCAAATATTGCCTATGTTATCTATAAACTGCTCTTTTCTGCTAAAGGTATAAGGACTACTACGTTGATGTAAAATTCCTATAGCACTTGATGAAAATTTCATTAATTTGATGATTAATAAACTTAATGCCAATCTCTGTAAATAGTTTTAAGGGTGGTTTGAAACTAGTTCGCAATGAGGTTAATAAAGTCTTTAATAATATGGAAAAGTTTACTTTTAGATTGTATCAAATATGTCTATACACAATATGAAAACATCAATGATAGTTAAGAAATATTGAGTTCTAGTTAAAGTTTGCACTTAAGTCCTCCATAAAAAAATGTATAACATCCTTTAGGAGACTATAATGCTTCTAGCTATTTTGTTTTATAAGTGGGCAAATTGGACAAAAAAAAATTTATAGAAGGATTTGTAGTTAAGAAATATGAGCTAGATTAGAACAGGAAGAGTGAACCCATCTCCAAAACACATAGGTATATTCATTTTTATTGAGCAAGAACATGAAAGCCACTTTTAAATATGTCTGAACATGTCATTATGATCGTATACATATCTAAAGTAGGTTATATATGTAATATATTGTGTTATTTTACTTAAATTTTGAACTGATGAAGTTTTAAACTTATTTCTAATATAAAGTAGGTTTCTTATTATGAAAAATTTTAAGGCTCTAGCAACATCAAAATTTTGCCTATGTTTTCTTTCAACCCCTTTTCACCAAAGGTATAAGGATTACCTCGTTGATGTAAAATTCCTATAGCTCTTAATAAAAATTTAATCCATTTCATGATTAATAAACTCAGTGCCATTATCTATAAATAGATTTAATGGTGGTCTAAAATTAGTTTGCAATAAGGTTAATAAAATATTTAATAGTATGAAAAAGTTTAGATTGCATTAGATAGGTCTATACATAAGATGAAAAATTATCAATGATGTTAAGAAATATTAAGTTCTAGTCAAAATTTCCACTTAAGGCCTCCACAAGTAAAAATGTACTAAAATATCTTTTGAGAGATTGTGATGCTTCTAAGAAAAGGTAATCTATTTTGTTTTGCAAGTGATTAAATTAGACAAAACAAATTTATTTGAAGGTTCTGTAGTTAAGAAATATGAGCTATCTTAAAATAAGAAACATGAACCAAATCGATTGTTCTAAATAGAAGACTGTCTAATATTTTTGCCAGAGAAGATTGAATTAGAAGGTTGTTCGCTTATAAGAATGTCATCTTATAATCTTTAGTTAATCTAAAAGGTTCCTGCTAATTAGAAGGATATTTTTTTCTCATACATATGATTGCTGATTTAGAGAATCATCTATTCCTAATCATTGAATCTTTAGTTAGCTCCAAGTGTAAAAGGTAGTTTTGATGAAAGGTTAGTAAGGAGCGTTGTCTTATTGGTTTGATTTCTTAGACCAACTAGTGCTTAAAATGGCCTTGTTTTGGTATAAAGGCATTTAGAACTGTGAGTGTGTTCTTAAACTAAATAATTTTAGTATTGTTAGTTTTTTTCGCTTACTAGTTATGTAGGCTTTTATCTTAATTCAATTTCACAGTTTCTATTATCTCAACTTATAATTCCTAATAAGATTCCTTGATAGTTACCTACAAAGCCGTGTGATTATTAGAGACTTGAAAAATCTCAACCTGATTCAAGCATTGATCTTGTTTATGAAAACAATATCTCAAATGATAAAAAATATTTGTTCAATAATCTCTAACCAATAGTATCTGCAATCTAGTTTAGATAATCTCATCTAGCTTTAAAAAGCTCAAAGTTTGGCATATATGAAGCTTTTTTTTCAGCACATATCTAAATGCAATTTGACACCTCTATTATGTGTAACAAAGGTATAATTTCCATTTGGTAAAAAAATTGGTATTGGTGTTTGTAAATTGACAACTTGGTAGAGTAATTTCAAAAGTGGTATCATATAATTGGTGGCTTCTGTGTCTACAATCTACGTATGTAAGATTTTACTCAGACTTTTACAAGAATTCAAGTAGTCAATTTTAAACATACCTCCAAATTCAAAAGCAGCAACTATAAAATTTGATTTAATGTGTTTTTTTTAACTATCATGAGCTTTGGCACCTTCTGTTAGAATACATTTGTAATTAAATTATTAATATCATCATTCTTAATAAGCATAACATAACTCTCAAGCATAGCAAAACTTAACAAGCATAACTGAACTCTAAAAACTTTAGGTAAAGAATGATTGTTACATTTCTATTTCTCATATCTCAACACTAGTGAACCTAAAAGTTTCAAAGCTTTCATTTAAACCCATTAGGAACTTCACCCTGATCCTACTTGTCAAAGTAGAAATCTTCCTAATAACATTACATGTACAACTTGTATAAGTGAATTTAGGCATATCATCCTTGTTTTTCAACTTACAGTAATAGTGAGAAATAAAGGTGGTTATATAGAGAGAGGTGATTATAAGAGAGAAAAGGAAACACATTAATCTATTATTCATACCTTCCAGGAGCCAATTAGCATATATCAGAATTTTACATTAACCAATTGACTTAGCCCTAACTTAAATTAACCATAAATGTACTAAAAGCATAATTAACTAGAGAAGAAAAGCCCTTCTGAATAGGTAAAATAGATATTGCCAATTAGTGGAGAGAACACAAGGACACTAAAGTTCAACACAAAGATAGGAATCATTACCCAATCCACAAAAGCATAAAGGGAATACAACAAACACAGAAAACAAAGATGTTGGAGCTGCTAGAAGATGAGGACAAACAAAGAAAAGACAGAGAGAAATAGTGTCATTATTTTGGTGGATAAAACGATGTCGGTTTCATTGTTTGTATTCTTCTTCTTTTTTCTACGAAAATATTTTGGTAGCAAAAGGCTTTTAACTATGAAATTTATTTTTGTTGTTGATAGTTATAGGATATAGAACACACTTATGTTTTAACCGCATAGAATATTTTGTAGCTAAAAACATTTTGCTAAAGAAAGTTAATAGTTAAAAAAGGTCATCAAATCTTATTAGCTATGAAAAATATTTCTTAGCTAAAAACCTTTCACTATGAAACTAAGTTAGCAATTAAAAAATGTCATCAAGTCTTACTAGCTACGAATACAAAATGCAACCTATTCTAAAAGTATATAATAGTTTTAAAAACCCATGAAATATTTTAAGTTGGAGGTATCAATAGGCTAGGTTATGATTTTGAAATTTCATCCAAATAGTAACTTTTAGCTACAAATTTAAATCGTAGCAAAAAAATGTAGCAAAGACTCCTATTTGTTGTAGTGCTATATTTTATTACTCATTTTAATAACATTTGTGGTATAAGAGAGGGAGCATATCTTAGTAGCATTCTTAGAAGCTGCAAGGCACCCTTTAAGATTTAATATATAAGGAGCAAGTGCATTATCAAGAGTGTAATCCATCTATATAAGTCAAACAGTTAGGAAGAAAAGTGTAGTTGAAAATAATAAGCTGATAGGAAAAGAGTAAGTTATGGCAAGCAACAGAACCAAAATCTACTATATAACCCCTAATTCCAATTTTCAAAGGTGGAATCTCAAGATAAAGAAAATGTTCAAGTCTTAAGAATTACGAGACTTGGTGGGGAACTATTATGAAGAACTAAATTTGATAATAGCATAATCTAACGGTTAAAAGAAAATCATAAAAAGGATGTAAAAGCTCTACTGCTTTTTTAATCAACACTAGATGATGATATATTTTCCTTAATTTTAGCAACTACCACCTTCAAACAAGCATGGAAGATTTTGAAGCAAGAATATTTGGGCGATAAGAAGATAATTGCTGTAAAATTACAAACTCTTTGTCATGACTTTTAGACTACAATTATGAAAGATAAAGAAATTGTACAAGAATCCCTTTCTAAAGTATCTAGACTTGTTAATCAAATGAAGTATTATGATGAAATTATGAGAGAAAACTATTATGAGTAAGGTATTAAGGAGCTCAATCTTAAAATTTGATCATGTGTTGCTATAATTGAAGAGATTAAGGACTTATTTGCTTATAATTTTAATGAAATGATGACTTCCTTATTATCTCATAAAGTTAGACTTGGTAGGTCCCATGAAAAGTCAAAGGAAAAGGCTTTTCAAGTGAAAGGAGAGTTTTAAAAGGGAAAGACAAAACTCTACAGTTCATGGTAAAGGTAAAGGTGGACTTTGTGGATAAGCTAATGGTGGTAGCAGAGGGTAAAGGTCAATTTGGTGAACCATGTCATTATAACAACTCAATTTAATGTAGATGTTGTAGCAAATCAAGAGATAAAGAAGAAGATTGCTAGACTAAATAGTGAAAGGTACATAAATAATCAAATTCTACAAAGACAACTAAAGAAGAGAGAAAGTTGTTCATGACCCATTCATAGATTCAAAATGGTGTCAACAATAAAGATGTATGGTTTTTAAATAGTGAATGTTCTAACCATATATTCAAAACTAAGTCATTATTCAAAAATTTTGACGAATCATAGAAAAGTGAAGTCAGACTCAAGGATGAAAAACAAATGAAAGTTGAAGAAAAGATACAATTTCCATCAAAACTGTACAAGGTGATGTTAAACTTTCTTATAAAGTGCAATTTATGTCTTGTATAGCTCATAACTTATTGAGTATTGGACAGTTAATGACTAGATGATATTATGTTTTATTTGATGGTGAATCATGTGCTATTCACGATAAAAAAAATCTAGCTAGAACATAGCAATTATCCATATGACACAAAATAGAATGTTTCCTATTGATGTCTCAAATGTTGTGAGTAAAGCTTTAACAGTGAGGGGAAGTAACGAGGTCAATTTATAACATTGACATTATGGGCATTTGAATATGAATGATTTGTAACTTTTGAGTTACAAAGAAATGGTTATTGGTTTAACAAAACATGATGAACTCATTTTTTATAAGGAATATGTTTATGGGAAGTAGAATAGAAGGTCATTTCCTATTAGAAAATCATGAAGGGCTTCTAATTGTCTTGAACTTATGCGTGCTGATTTATGTAGAATTATGAAGACATAGTCATTTGGATGAAGTCACTATTTTTTGCTTTTATAACTATAGCCATATGATTTGGATTTATTTTTTGAAATTCAAATATAAAACCTCTGAGAATTTTTAAAAATTTAAGGCATTGGAAGAAAAGCAAAGTGGGAGAAGTATAAAAGCACTTCGAACTAAGTGTGATGGAATGATTTCATTATTTTTTGTGATGAGATTGGCATTCGCAAGGAACTTATAGCACTATACACACCATATCGGAATGGTGTCACAGAATGAAAAAATCAAACCATAATGGAAATGGCTATAAACATAGGCAAAAGGGTTTCCAGACCAATTTTAGGGAGAAATAGTTGTAATAATAGTGTACCTCTTAAACATCTCACCAAAAAATGCGATTTTGAATCAACGCCTTATGAAGCTTGGATAAGTAAGAAGCCATAGGCAATCCACTTAAAAACCTTCAGTTGTATAAAATATGCATTAGTTAATTCCCATTCCAAGCTTGATGAAAAATCAAAGAAATGCATTTTCATTGCCTATAGTCTCCAATCAAAAGCATTTTGTCTATATAATCCTATAAGTTGCAAAGTGATAATTAACATGGATGTTGTGTTCAATAAATAAGCAAATTTAAAGTGAAAATTTGACAAAGAATGCATGAAAAATCAAGTTATCGGAGATTTTGAAGTTAAATAACCAACAAATTTAGACTCATCAACACCTACAAGTTTAGCTCCTTTATTACCTACAAGGTCAGTCCTTTCCTCACCTGGTGATAACACCATGACAAGTATTATTGTTTCAAATTCTTTAACATCTAACTTCTCTAGCAGTAGTAGTGAAACACCACTAAGAAAACTCCAATCTCTCTAGGAAATTTTTAAGTCATATAATTTTGTTTTATTATTCACTAACCTAACTTTTTTAAAATAAGCTGTGGAATAACCTTAATGTCATATTGTTATGAAAAAGGAGATTTAGGCCATTAACACAAATTTAACATGAGAGTTGGTTGATGTTCTAAAAGGTAAGAATGTCATAGGACTTAAGTGGGTATTTCAAACAAAGTATAATGATAGCGAAAGTATCCAAAACACAATGCTTAACTTGTGGCAAAGGGATACAAGATTAAGGAATAAAATTTTTATATTTTTTCCTATTTCTCGATTTGAAATTATGAGCATTTTTTTCAGCATTGGATGCTTTGTTGGAATTACCTATGTATTACTTTGTTATGAATTCTACCTTTTTAGATGGTGATTTAAAAGAGGAGGTTTATGTTTCACAACCTTTCAAGCTTTGATTAATGGACCAAAAATTTACTAGTTAAGCCTTTACAAATTGAAGCCATCATTGTGAGCTTACTATAGTAAGATTGTAAGATAACGGGTTCACTAGAAGGGAAAATGAATCCACTCTTTATCTGAAGAAGAAATGTAATAAAGATATTTTAGTAGTTTTCTTTTATGTGGATGATATGATTTATGATGATTTTGAGGTCCTGTAAGTTAAGAAATTTTTAGATGATAGATTTGATATGCTACAATTTTTTTTTTAACTTGAGACATGTAAAGTGATGATGGAATTTTTATATGTCAAAATAAATATGTTGTAGACTATTTAAAGAAGTTTAACATGACAAATTATGAAGTGACAGTCACATCAATGAACATAAACTAGAAGCTATAATGTGAATATGGGATTGAGAAAATTAATCCAACATTAATTAAAAGTTCAATTGGTGGTTTAAACTATCTGACACACACACAAGAGTCGACATTTCTTTCTCTATTAATGTTGTGTCCAAATTTATGCATAGTCCTCTAAAACAACACCTTAGAGTAGCAAAAAAGGATCTTTCATTATATTGCAGGGATTGTGAATTTTGGTATTTTGTATACAAAGTATCAAATTTTAGACTAATTAGTTTCACCAGAAGTTCTTTTTTTTTATCATCACATCTTGTTAGTGACTTGGTAATATGTGTAGATGAAAAAACACTTTTGGAAATGTTTTAAGCTTTACTTCTAGAGCAGCAACATGGAGTTTAAAAAAGAAATAAATAGTAGTGTTATCATCATTCGAAGTAGAGTATGCAATATCAATTTTAGCAACATGACAAGCTTTACGACTTAGAAAAAGGAAGCTACTGAAATATTATGTGATAGTTGATCCACAGTTGTCATGGCAAAGAATCCTACTTTTCATAGTAGAGGTAAGCATATTGATATGCATCATCAAGTTATCATAAAGCTAGTAGCTGATGGTAAAAGAGAGCTAAAATTATATAACACTAATGAGTAAGAAACATATATTTTTACATAGTCTCTTTCTCAGGCTAAGCATCAATTTTTCAAGTTACAGTTAGGAGTATATGATTTTGAATCAAGGAAGAGTGTTTAAAAGATTATTCAAAAAATTTGTGGTTGAGTTCTTGGAACATGTGTTTACTTAAAGTCATGTATTGATGCTTTATCTTGTGTGAAAAACAACAATTAAAAAATAGTCTTGGTTCTTGTTATTTTGTTGCTTCTTTCACCAACAAACCACTTAACACGTATTTATAGTTTTTGCATGCTTTGTCTTTATATGTGATAATGTTGACATGTCTTTTTTTTTTGTTTTACAAGAATCAAATAGCTTTTTTGAATTAAACTAAACATACAACTTCTAGTAATTTTTTTTACAATTTTCTATCATATTTTATCTTTATAAGAAGACCAATCATTGGCAATAAAAATATTTCCTTTATTTTTCACATACTTGATGCCAAAACTAAAGTTCCTTGAAGATAACGAAAAATTTTGTCTAAAGCCATAAAATATACATGAACTTTGATATAAGATCCTCAATACTTTAAATCACTCCTCATTGACTTCTATAATTACATCATTCAAATTTAAGAACAAGATTTATATAAGGTAGACAACTCATTCCACCAACCTCTAAGACGACTTCTCAAAATAAATTTTTAATTCTATCATTAAACAAAACTTTTCATTTATATATAATAGAGTTTTCACAAGATTGTAGTATCACAATCTACAACTCATGGGGGTTTTATTTAAACAAAAGGTTGTACAATAGTATTCTACAACGTTTATTTTGTTTTTCATTTTAATCTTCTCATTTTGAAACTTAACACTTAGTCTTGTGATATTATTTAATTATCATAAAATTACTTCTATCTTATTATGTTAGTTTTTATTTATGTTTACCAAAAACGACATATTATTGAAAATCTTAAGTTCTGATATAACAATATTGTAGGAAGGTATCAAATAGTAATTGACATAAGAAAAACCAAAATAAGATTTCACTTTAACTAATTGTTTAGACAAATAAAGAAGAATAAAATTAGAAAACTCTAACTCCAATTTGTGTCATTATCAAATTTCCTTCTATCCAACTTTATCTTTAATATATATTAAGATTTGTACAAAATATTAACTTACAATTTAAAGATTAAGTTATATTAGCCCTAGAACTAATGTAACTTGAGGCTTCAAACCTGAGACTCATTTTATACAATCAGTCCATATAATCATCATATTTTGATTAATATAGAAGAATATGATTTATGCTATGACTATTTAATAAAAAAAACATAAATAGCCAATTTTGAAATTAGAAAGAGTTGGAATTAGGGGAAAAAAAAAGAGTTTAAGTGAAGAGTAAACAACAAAATAAAGGAAAAAGAATAAAGTGATTCTTGTGATATAAAAATTGAATTAAAGTGTCATTGATAGTATTGAATTAAGCAAATTAAACCACTATTTAATTAGTATATATAGTTACATAAGTCCATCAAATTGAATCATTTAAGATTTACAATCATACAAGAATTCTAAGTATCTAACAAGTTTTTAAACAAATCATTTAGCAGAAGCAGTAGAGACCTAGCCAAGGTGCACTTCTCTCTTCAATCTTCATGACGTGTAGATACAACTTTATTATGTAGCACATTATACCATACAACATAATTACTTGATCAAATAATAATGTATTGCTACATCATAAGCATGTCATCGGGAAATACAACAACTTGCGAATTTCCAACTAACCATTACCTTCTCCCGAAGACCTACCAGCGTCCTGTCAATTTGTCCCCCTCATTGTCACCTTTACCTAACAATTACAGCAATTACAGCTTAACAATATGGTGCCAGAAAACGATTTAAAATTCAATGGTCCAAGATTTTATCTTCACCATACAAAGCCTGTATGACACAAGCCAAATTTGAGAACAATCAAACAGTCAGACAATAAATCAAAAGGAAAGGGAAAGAATAAGTCAAACAAAAACTTTAGAAGATACTGCAAGCATTTAATTGAACCCTCAAGCTGCTTTCTCTTGATTACAAGCACTCGCAAAGTCCTATAAATTCGTCGGAAGCAGGCCAATTATATTATCTAAATAAGTCACTGATTCAAGCTTAGAGAGTCACAGAGAGATGGCAAACGTAGAGAACAAAACGTTGCAAGAATCAATTCACATGACTGGTGGGGATGGGCCTTGCAGCTATACTCAAAATTCTTCCTTTCAGGTACCGTTGATTACTTGTTATAACAGAAAATCGATATATTGCTTATTGAACATCATCCTGATAACCTCAACATGGAAAACAATCCATAGTCCCAAACTTTCATGCTTTAACAATTAATAATATTACCAATACCATCATGTTTTATTGTTAAAAACCATCACACAAATTGTAAGGGAAGGTCGGAAATAGCATGTACATGCATGTACTTTAGATATGTTCCATGAAACTGAATACATGAGATTCAGATGGGATTATTCAATGGCTACAGAAGGAAGTGGTAGACGCCACAAAGGGTATAGTCATGAAAGGCATTACAGAGACGATTGACTTCAAGAGCCCGTGTTTTGATTCTTGGAATAAAGTTGTGATAGCCGATTTCGGCTGTTCCGCTGGACCCAACACGTTCATTGCAGTCGAAAACATGATAGAATCATTGGAGCTTAAATATCGTGCCCAGAAGCAAGGCTCTTCGCCTTTGGAATTCCAAGTGTTCTTCAACGATCTCACTGGCAATGACTTCAACACTCTGTTCAAAACCCTTCCTTCCTATCAAAAATATTATGCTGCTGGAGTTCCAGGCAGCTTTTTCGTCCGACTATTCCCCAAGTCCTCCCTTCACGTTGGACACTCATCCTATGCACTTCATTGGCTCTCCAGAGTCCCAAGAGAGGTTGTGGACCCTCAATCTCGAGCATGGAACAAGGGAAGTATACACTGCACTGGACATGATAGAGAGGTAAGGAAGGCATATTTGACTCAGTTTTTGAATGACATGGATGACTTTCTAGCTGCTAGAGCACAAGAAATCGTGGGAGGAGGTTTGATGATAATCCATGTCCCTGGCCTTCCTGAAGGGATCCTTATGTCTCAGACTAACACTGGTAGACTTTATGATTTTCTTGGATTATGTCTCGCTGACTTGGCTAAGATGGTAAGCCCTCAAATCGCCTCCTTCCTTTGATATTAAATTGATATATCTATCTGAAATAGATTAGGGTTTGGAATTGGTGTAGAAGTAGTCTATTAGGTGCATACCAAATCATAATATGTCTGCATATTCTTTGATGCCAACTCTACCTTGTAAATAATATCATCAATGATTTTAGGGAGTACTTAATCAAGAAAAGGTGGACTCCTTCAATTTGCCTCTGTACTACTCAACAGTTAAGGAGTGGGCAGAAATAATAATAGAAAGAAATAGATGTTTCACCATCGAAAGCATGAAGACATGGACACATCCGATGTTGCATGTGAAGCCCAGTTCGGGTGTATCTGGTTATTTACAATTTAGGGCTATTTTCGAGGGAGTCCTGAAGCAACACTTTGGAGAAGAAAATGTTGTTGATCAGATATTCAGCTATCTTGTGAATAAATTTGCAGAAAGCTCCAACATGTTTGATGGGTTAATGCACAACCAGATAGAAATATGCATCCTCCTAAAACGCAAGATTGTCTTCTAAATAACATTTATGTACTGTCCTCACTGCTTTTACATAGTTGCCTTCAATGATAACAAAATATAATTACTACAACAATGTGCCTTTTTATATTTTAAAAGAAAGCAATCCAATATGAAGTCAAGAGACAACTTATAAAGATTATAGAGAGAAAGTCTTAAACTTCAAATCTAGTCAAGTGAAGGATAAAAGTAAACGACGATCAAGGTATAACAAATTTACAAAATTTAATTGTAATTTTTATTGTATCTCTCAGCTCTTATAAGCATATTATATTTTAAACTTAATGCATAATTTTTTCAATTGTCAAAAGGAATTAAGGTTTTGATTAAATTTCAAAGAAAATCTTCTTGATCTTTAAAATATTATTTGAGGGATATTTTATGAAAATTTTGAGTTAATTAAATTTCTGTCAAGAGAATGAGTTTAATAAGTAGACTAACTTGAAAACTTTTTTAAAACATGCTTTCAAGTGCATTAGTTGACCAATCTAAGTTCATGGTTGGGAATATTGATTGACTGATGTATAAGTGTGGTCGAACAATATCTTTCAAAAATTAGTAAAAAAAGTGTACCATAAGTTTATAACTATATTAGTTGATATAATGGTCGACCAAGATGGCATGTTTGGTCAATCAATATCTTTGAATGATTGAACAATGTAGTTCAGTTAGGAAATATATATATACACACATACACACACCATAAATTTATGTCAATATTGTCGACTAATGTACCATAATAATTGATCAATATGCCAAATTGGTCAACTAATATCTTTGTTGCTAGATGTTATAATGATTAGTTTTTATGTCAAACAACATTTTAGAGCAATACCATATATAAATTGTTGGGTTTTCAACTGTTGAACATCTTTATGCATTTGGGTGTTATAACAACATATTTCAAAGTGTTTTAGAGTATTCATTAACATTTATACATTCATGGCAAGGTGTTTGTAAGTCTTAAAGTATTAAAGAAAGAAAACAATAATTATTCAAGTTCTAAAGGCTTTTAGGGGCTATTTTCTTTTATTTGATTGATTAAAGACGAATTGTGGTTTTAAAAAAGATTGTACAAGAGTTACTATTTATATGATCAAAGATTATTATAAAAAGGTTCCTTTTCACCTTGTTCAAAGAAGAATGTAATGGAATTCTAAGAGGGACCAAAGAGTGGATATAGGCAAGGATTGTTTGTTGAACCATTATAAAATCAAATTGTAATTTCTCTTCTTACACTCTTTATATTAGCACAATTAATAAAATATGTTGTTTTATAAAAACAAAGTCTTCATATTTATGTAATATGTTTACATGAATTTTATATAGGAATTCATCTAGAGTAAAGTAATTAATATTCAATTGATGTCTGAATGATAATTAAACACATTTGTGGACTTTTGATTTCATAAGCAATTATGATCTAATTATTCATTCTATGAACGATTAATGTGACATTAACGTGCACATATATTTCTTTCTTATTATAGAAACTTTGTGTTTCAAAATGGCTACTACTTCAAAGAATATTGTTGCTGAACTCAATAGGGGTGAGAAACTCAATGGTGACAATTATGAAATCTGGAATATGAAAATTCAATATGTACTGGAGGAGCAAGAGGCCCTTGAACCATTAAACCTAACCATGGAAGTTCTTAAGGAGGGCACTACAACTCAACATAGGAGGGACTGTGATGTATATGAATTATAGAAAAAGAAGAACTCTTTAGCTCTCATCACGTTGTTGAGTAGCATGGATAATGATATCATGCATGAGTTCCGTAAATTTAAAACTAAAAAGGACATGTAGTCTACATTGACTGCTCGTTTTAGAGGTACTTCAGTGACCAAAATGAGATCACTTACAATTAAGTTTGATACTTATAAGAAGTGCCCAGATGATACAATGCAAAAGTGTCTAAGGAAAATATCCAACATGGTAAGTGAGTACGTGATGTTAGTCATGAGCTTTTTGATGAACAACAAGTTCAAGTTGTGATTCGTTCATTGCCTCAGAGTTGGGAGCATATGAAGATGCACCTAACTCATAATGAAAATATCAAAATAATAGAAGATGCTACAAGGCATCTCATTTTGGAGGAAAGCATCTTGAAGCATCAAAGATGTCTTCTGAGGCATATGTAGTTAATTCTAGCTCACATGGAGCTATAAACAAGAAATGCAAGCATCATGGTGGATATAAATGGAAGAGGAATAAGAAATTCAACCACTCTCCTCAGGAATCCAAGAAAAAAATGGAACCAACTAGGAAATTGAAAGCGTCCCTTCAAGAAAAAGAACATGAAATATATGAAGTGCTATAATTGTGGTAATAAGGGCCACTTTACTCAAGATTATACCAAGCCCAAAAAGGTACAACTTTATAGTACAAATATTTGTTCTATGAATGTTTCTTGTTCTATTTTTCTAACTGAGTCACATCCTTTGTAGATTGTAGACACAGGAACAACCAACCATGTAGCGAAGGATAAAGATGCCTTCGTTGAGTTTCGTAAACTCCCACATGGTAATCGATGGTTTTATGTAGGTGACAATTCCAGAGTTGATGTACAAGGAATTGGCACATGTAAATTGGACATGCATGAAGGACGACCCCTTATCCTACATGAAGTATTATTTGCTCCACAGATTCGTAGGAATCTTTTATCTGTGTTGATGTTGGTTAGACTTGGTTTCAATATAAATTTCCACAGTAGTAGAATGGATTTATATCTTGGATCTATTTATTATAGTTATGGTTTTTTATGTGATGGTTTTATTATACTGGATGTGTAACATCCCGTTACCGGAGTGACGGGTAAATTGGCAAATTGGATCGGGTTAGGATTTGGTACAGGCAAAGTGTCG
>JANZLD010000007.1:1301088-1312171 GCA_026413575.1 Erythroxylum carthagenense
AGCATTGTTTAGCTGGTAAAATGGCAAGAAAGCCATTTGGAAAGGGAACACGAGCTTTATATCCATTGCAATTAATTTATTCTAACATCTGTGGTCCAATGAATATAAGGGCTAGACGTAGGGCAGTTTATTTCATTACCTTCATAGATGACTATACTCGGCATGGTCATGTTTATTTGATTTCTCATAAATCGAAAGCATTTAATTGTTTCATTAAATACATGAAATTGGTTAAGAATCAATTAGATAAGTAAATAATAAAAGCATTACGAATTGTTCGTAGACAAGAATACTTGTCAGAAAAGTTTAAGGCTTTATGTAATGAGAAAGGAATATAAAGGTAATTAACAATTCCTAGAACCCCACAACAAAAAGGCATTACTGAAAGACGGAATAGAATGCTATTAAAAATGATTAGGTCCAAGATGGCCCAAGCAAATTTACCAATCACTTTTTGGGGTGATGAGTTGCTAACAGCCACCTATGCACTTAATTATGTGCCCACGAAATCAATTATTAGCACACCATATGAGTTGTGGACTTGTAGGAGACCTGATGTGTTAAGTCTTAGACCTTGGAAGTATGCAGCCTATATTCATGATCTCCCTCACAAACACGGGAAATTAGGTCCAAGAGGGAGAAAAGTATTTTTATTAGATGCTTAAAACACTAAAAAAGATACGTATTCATTAGGTGTAACTGAATTTGAATCACGAGATGTAACATTCTTAGAGAATGATTTTCCCAAGCAAGGTAAAATAGGTAAAGATCTATTATTATATGAGTCGCTTGATCGGAATGATTATGTTATGAAGAATCAAGATGAGGAAATTCAACCAAGTGGGAGCAATTCCACATAAAGGTTCTCTATGATAACTGATCCGAGTGGGAGCAATCAGATCAATCATAAATTCATTTATGATGAACCTCGTTTAAGACAAAGTAATCGAGGGATAATTCCTCGACATCGTTTTGAGATTGAAGGAGACATTAATATGATTGTTCCGTAAGAGGAAGAAGAGCTAAGGAATGTAAATGAGGCTCTTACTGGCCCTACTAAAAAAGAATGGATGAAAGTAATGAAAGAAGATATGGCTTCTTTAAGCTCAAATCAAGTATGGGACTTGGTTGACCTCCCTGACGGGCATAAAGCAATTAAGAACAAATGAGTTCTCAAAATTAAGCGAAAAGCTGATGGCAATATCGAAAAATATAAGTTACTTCTTGTAGCAAAAGGATACACATAACAGGAGGGCATTGATTACAAGAAAATTTTTTCACCTGTTGTGAAGTTTGCTTCAATCCATCTTATTCTAGCTATAGTAGCTAATATGGGTCTTGAATTACATCAAATGGATGTAAAAATTGCTTTTCTCAATGGAGAATTAGATGAAGAAATATATATGGAACAACCTGAAGGTTTCATCAAGGAAGGTCAAAAAAAATAAAGTATGTCGGTTATTAAAATCAATTTATGGCTTGAAGCAATCTTCAAGACAATGGTATATTTGGTTTCATAACGTAATTATTTCGTATGATTTTCAAATGATCGATGAACACCATTGTGTGTATGTTAAGAGATTCAAAAATAAATTCATAATTTTATCTTTATACGTGGATGATATATTGATTGCTTGTAATGACCATGTGTTTCTTATGCAAATTAAAGATTAGTTATCATCTAAATTTGAAATGAAAGGCGTGTGTGAAGCGGTATACATTCTTGAAGTCAAGATTTCAAGAGATCATTCGAAGAGATTGTTATCGCTTTCACAAGCAATAATGTACATTCAAAGAATTCTTGAACGATTCCGTATACAAGATTCCAAACCAATTGATAATCCTATTGCTAAAAATGATTGCCTTAGTAAGAGAAATTGCCCTTCAATGCCACAAGAATGGGAACAAATGAAAAATTTTCCCTACTCTAATGCAGTTGTAAGTCTTATGTACGCAATGATATGTATAAGAATAGATATTTGTTACGCTGTTAGGATGGTAAGCAGATATTAATCAAATTCAGGCTAAGCACATTGGAAAGCAGTAAAGAGAATATTGAGGTAACTAAAAAACACTGTGGACTATGCATTATGTTATTAAGGCGGTGATCTACATATAGAAGGGTATACAGATGCAGACGGGGGAAGAGATTTAGATGAAAGGAAATCTACCTCAGGATATGTATTCTTACTAAACCATAAACCAATATCATGGAAAAGTAAGAAACAATATTGCGTTGCATTATCCACAATGGAAGCTGAATTTATAGCATTTTCCACTGTAGTATAAGAGACCTGTGGCTTCATCGAATCTTAGTGCATTTGGGAGTCATTAAAAGTGAAATTAATCCAACGACCATCAACTGTGATAGTCAATCTACAATCGCTTATACTAAAATTCCCAAATTTCATTGTAAGACAAAGCACATAGGTACCAAGTATAATTATATGAAAGATATAACTCTACGAGGAGAAGTGAACATGAAATATATATCTATGCGAGATATGAGAGCAGACCCAATGACAAAGCCAAATTCTAGAGATGTATACATTGGTCATGTAAAGTCACAAGGACTACATAGATGTTAAAATGTATTGATAAACATTTCTCTGTGTATGTTCACTTATTATAATGTCATTTTTTGGATATAATATATGATGAAGATTATACATTGTGTATCATTTGATTCATGAATATATGTGTTTTTGCATATATATATTTTGGGATGAATCACAAGTATATAAGACAGATTATAGATTGGCCATCTCACACAGGTAATCACCTCTGGTGTTTATGCTCACTAAAGATGAGGTATGTTTAAAGTTTATTATCTAGGTGATGATTGAGAGCGAGAAACTTAAACCATAAATGCCATAAGAAAATTGGTTGAACGTGATTTGTTAATCACTATATCTGTCTTGCATTGCTAGATGTGAGTTCTGAATAGGTTTTGAGTAGATAAGTGAACTCAAGTTAAGCAATAAGTATGTTTGAACTATTATCTATATGGTAGTTTTTGAATGAAAGATGTTCAAGTTAAACGAAGTGGGTAAATACCATAGCACATGACTCGTACCATATGTGCCTAACTGACCAAAGAAATGGATTAATGTAAGTCACCAAATCTCATCTTCTGTTGTGTGAGACCCTTAAGGTTGAGAAGAACCTCATCATATACCCTTATGACTCTTGTTTCATTCTTGAAAATTGAATTTAAGGTTTGCTACTTTAGGTTATTGCAAAAGATCATGCAAGATGTGATCCTATGGAATAATTCTAGGAAAGCAAATTAAATTTAATTCAAAAGAAAAATGAGAACAGAGGAAGGTCATTTATTTTAGATCATTGACTCGCATGAAAAATATTCATAGATGGTCATCGTCTCTTTAATAGAGAATTTGAATACAGTCATGACTCAAGAAACTAAATGAGATCAAAGAAAAGTAAAACTGTAAGATATGACTTAGGGTATAGCATACAGTCTACTCCAAGACACTTAAGTCCTAGGATCAATTTGATAATCGAGATGTTGTATAGTCCTAATAGATATATGGAAATGTGCTCTCATTGTATCTAGTCACGCTGATTATTGAACAAGTATGAGCACTGCAGAGTTTGTCTTTTAATGAGATTAAGCTCATCATGTGTGAGTGAGAGATAATGACTCATATACACCCATGAAGGGTATCAAAGCCAATGTTCTTGAAATAACTACCAAAGGTAGTTATATGAAGACCATATGCACGAAACATTATTCACATACATCTGTGTCTTTTAACTTCTTCTAAGTAGGTATACAGAAGAATAGAAATGAAGAACCCAGCAGTAAATTAGTAACAAAAAGTTTTTTAACTAGTGGAATCACAACAAGAATCTAAATACATGATTATTTGTTTTTATATGTATATAAAAACATCCTATTTAATATAATCTATGTGATGATGTTATAGTATATATTTACTAACAGATATTTATGTTCTAAATGGTTTTCCTTGATCTTATTTGAGCAAATATCTTATCTTGAACATACAACTATCTCACTTAAATATATTAGTTGCATCGACACAAGAGCTTCATCTATCATAACTATTTACAACAGTCTTTACAATTTGTATTTTAATTAATATATTTTATTTTATAAGGATATTACAGCACATCAAAAATACAATTGCCCCACCTAACTAGACCAATTACATGATTGTTGGGTACCTAATATCATCAAGATAAGAGAGAGAGAGAGAGAGTTGTCCCACTTAACTAGACCAATTGCAACAAAAAAGAGAGGGAGAGAAGGAGATAAAAAGAAAAAGAAGAAGAACAGACAAGTTTTACAAGTTGTTAAATAAAAGAAAAAAAGAATCATAGAGAAAGAAAAAGAGAAAAAGAGAGAATTATAAACATAAGGAATACAAATTTTAAAAATTACGAAAAAATTGACACAAATAAAATGAGAGACAAAGAGGGTATGTAAAAAGTAAAAAAAAAACTAAAAAGGAAAAAGAATAAAGAATAATTAGAAGTAAAAAAGGAATAATTAAAAATGGAAAAATAAAAGAAAATAAGTGAATAATAAAAAAGATTTTTTTTAAGAGAAAGAAAATAAAAAGTCTTATATGATAAAAATTAAAAAAAGAAGAATTAGAATTATCTACAATAAATTTTTATTAGACATTTAAAAAGATGTTATCTTTATTCAATAAATAAATCAAAGTTTATTTTTATTCAACAAGTGTGAGTCAAAAAAGTATCTTACTCAATTTTTTATTTAACTTATAAAAAGTTAAGTTAATTAGTATTAGATTTCATAAATAGATTTATAGGCATTAACATCGTTTTGTTACAAAAAGACGACTTAATTGTATATTAATCCTTTGACTAATTCAATATTAACTCTCTCTTCAATTTTAATTTTTAGAACACAGCATATTGATTCCAGCCTTTTCTTTCACTCTCCCTCCATTTAATCCTAGATATGTTCAACAAATTCTTTAAATTGCAGTTGACGCAGATGAGGATTAAGGATAATGGAATCCAGTTTGGTTTGTTATTATCTTAAACAGCTTTCTCATACGTATTACAGCTCCAGATCTTGGAGAATTTACAACTTTAATGTGAAAACAAACATTACAGGAAGCACTGTTTTTCATAGCAAGACGACCGTCCGATTCTCTAAGCTCCGAACAACCTGTATGTGTCAGTGTCAGACCAAAAATGGCGTCAGAATCCGCTGCTGCTCTGTGCTTATATCCTGAACAATCAGGTGCGTTACAGATATACCATTCTTACCTTTGTAGACGAGAGTGAGAACGTCTAGTGCTACACAAGTCAAACATGCATAAATATTAGTTCGCTCAGACACTTGCTTCGTATTAATAAAGATGACAAGGTTTTATGTTCCATGTCACTTATAGTTGATGATTATGACAATCATATTTGTTCTCGTTGTTAGTGGCAGGTTGGCAGCTAATTTTCAACACCATTCCAGTGATCACTACATAACCAGAAACAGATGGAAAAAAGATTGATGATACATATCATACTGTTTAAACATGATGGTTTATTCTTTCTTTTCCCTTGAAGGGGTTTTTCTGACACTGACACAGAACAGTTTGGTATAGAGATTATTGTCTAAAAGGAATTGCTTTTGTGGCGAGTGGACTTTACTTGCCTTGGCTTATCCGCTGGCTTTGATGGTGGTGGCTGAGCTTCTTCACTTGGGATTGGTATATTCGTCACCTGAAAAGTTTCACAGCATATAAATTCAGTAGTTCTACCGTTTCATGTGTTTTCTTTTTTTTTTTTCAGAAATTCCACTGAACAGCAGCACTAGGTAAATTAAGTACATACCAATCTCCTGAATTGGAGATTATAGAGCATTTGAATGTATCTCTGCTTTGCTCGTTTCGGCTCTTTGTTCAAGTGCCTCCAGAAACTATAGATTTTACCCATATTCAACAACTTGTTGGCGTAGATCTTCCATGTGTAGCTGGAACACAAATCCAGAACAAAATTCAGATTTTGATAGTTGAGAAGATAGAAGGAAAAGGCACGGAACAGAGTGTAGTTACCATTCATATATACGTTTCAGCCCCTCTGTGGAGAACTTATGCCAGTACCCTGCATCAACCTTGCAGTTCTCAAAGAAATCAGCAATCTTGTTGCTCGAATCTTCTCCATTATTGGGATCAATATGGAACCCTGAGACACCATCCACAATTATTTCTGCTGGACCCCCTTGCTTGGTTGCAAAAGTTGGTAAGCCACAATTCATGGCCTCAATGACTGTAAGTCCAAAAGCTTCATAGAGTGCTGGCTGCACAAAAGCTCCTTTTGTGTCAGCAATTACACGGTAGACTTCTCCATTGCGGTGTCTGTCAGTCTGTGCAGCTATCCATCTGATCTGACCCTTGAGTTGGTATTTTTCAATCAATTCGTGCATCTTCTTAATTTCAGACATTTCTTCTCTATCTTTGGATTTGGATGGATCAAAGAATCCCCCAACTATGACAAGGTTAACCAAATTCCTGAGCCTTTTATTCTTCCCATACCACTCGGTTAATCCAGTAAGGTTTTTCACTACATCGAGCCTTGCCATTGAGAAGATGATTGGTTTCTTTCGGTCTGCTAGATACCCACTGTCATTTAAATGCATTAAAGTTAGATTTGCTTAACTTTGTTGCCAATGCTGCAGTAATGTAAATGATTCTAAGACTTCGACTCTAGGGCTTACATGTGTTCTTGATTGTCCTCTTTACTATACAATAGTTCTTCAATGGCTGGATGGAACTTTGTCAGTCGATTCTGTTTATCCGTGTAAGGGAAATAGACTGATTGGTCAGCCCCAGGTGCAGCAATATTCAATTTAGGATCGAAGACACTGATGCCTGAAACAACTCTGCAGAGCCCTGGCATTGTGAATGCAACATGACTCTCATATTGGCCAGGTCTTTCTTTGCTGCAGAACAGATCAATCTAATCAGCACAACATTGGCTTCTTGGTTAAAGTTCTATGTACTGACAAAAAACATGAGCAATTTACTCACCTTCCTGCTATCTCTTGGAATGTGCTTGCTATGATAAAATCAGCTGCGTTCATCGAAATTGTGTCAGCCATGAATTGACACGAGAAGTGATACTTGCCATCGAATTCCTTCCATTTGATATCTGAATCTTCATACTTTGTCTTCTCCAAAGCATGTGCTATAGTTGCCTGATTTCAGAAAATTTCAGAGTAAGCACATATTTCACTTAAAGCAAATACAACAAAAGCAGCACATAAGACCCAAAAACATGTATGGAACCTGAGTTATCCCAAGTTTACTAGCCATTAGAGTTGCTGCCAAATTCCCATCTGTATAATTTCCAATGATAAGGTCTGGTTTCCCTTCCAAGAGGTCTAGGATCTTGACTGTAACGTCCTGGAGTGTTATAAAAGAGGAGATGATGATTAGTAGTAATCACAGACCATTAATTAATTGAAGTAATGATCGGTACTTGCCTGCGTAAACCTCTCAATATAGGGATAGATATCAAAACGAGAAACCCACTGGCGTAGAATCCCTTTTTCTGTTCTAAAGGGCACCCTGATGATATGTGAATGCTTTGTACCATTGATTGCTTCAAGCTCTTGGTTGCACTTGGTTCCACGAGCATCAGGAATGAGTCTTGTAACCTGTTTGCTCCAGAACATTAATACGCTTACTTCAAGCAAGCGACCTGCAGTAGCTAATCAGGTATACATTCCTTGCTTTGTAATAAACTTACCACAAAGATTTGAGGCTTGAAACTAAGCCCTTGTTGTTTTATCCTGAGTAACAATTCGTCTTCCACGGCTTTCACTTGATCCAAAATGTAGACTACCTGATCATATTAGCAGAATAGGCTTCGCATGAATGCGAGATCAATATCTACCAACTTCGTCTAACGTATTAAGGCAAATACGTACCTGACCACCAGTATCTGGCAAGCCGAGGACGTCAGCTTGACCAAAGTATCCGTGAGGAGAGAAAATTACAACATTGAATATGGTAGGTAGCCTACTAAAGAGCTTCTCCATGTTATATGGATCGGGTGCTTGGAGTACTTCTGATAGCGATCGCATTGTCTCCTTTACTCTCTCTGCAGTATCACCCCATCCCTTCTCGAACCCCCATTCTTTAAAGCTGCAAAAGAGGATCAATTTTAAGTAGTTTTTGCCAGAAAAATTAGCCCCAAAAACTTAAAATGATAATTGGAATCAATTAACCTGAGCTCGAAATCCTGATAGGGGGTGTCCTTGGGAAGTCCTGATAAGTAGACTTCAGCAACAATGAGTGCCATCTGAAGCTTGGCAGGAGTATTAAGGGCCTCATTTATCATAAGTTTCTGTGACCATATAGAAGAATTAAAACCTTATTTAACTCAAATATGCAATCAGCTAGTGGGGGCTTTTATTAAAATTTCCTCTTACTTCTCCTTGATGATTAAGGGATAGTAAGTAATCCACCAGAGGTTGAGCATTTTCCAGGCGACCACTTAGCTTAGAAGTAAAGAACTTGGAGACAAAATTGACTCCATTCCCAATGGAAGAAGATAAACTCAGATGAGGAATAGAGAAATCAAATGCTCCAAAATCCAGTTCCAGTGCATGCTCGTCCTTGGCCCTGCAAGTGCCAGAAAAGCTCTTTGACTTGCTCGAGCATTTCTACGTTCTTCTACTTTTGATTAGGTAACATAAGTAGAGAAGAGTTGAAGATGAAAAAAATTGCTTACCAGTTCACATCAAAAACCATTTCCTTGAACTTGAGGTAGTCTGTCGACGTGATCGCATCAACAGTGAGGCCGACAGAGTTCACCTTCACGAATTCCCAGAAACCAGGACTTGGTCTTATGGCAAAAGCTACAAATGGGGGATTCACTACAGCTTCCTGCAAACAAAGCCCATGCGAAGTTGTGCCCCCTTTTGGTGGCAGAAAACGAGGGATTTCATATTAAACGCAAAAGAGTAAGCAAAAAGCGAACCTGAGTGGAATACCAAATATCTCCAAGAACACCTTCCAAGACCCTGCTTCTCTCATTCTTATCGTCAATGACGGTCTCCATTTCATCTAGTAGCTGTTGAAGCTTCATTATTCTTCTCCCCTTTTCAACGTACTTGGAGAAACACCTCTTCATGTGGTACCTGCTCTGTTTCAAGGCCTCGGGCATGTTGTCAGCCATTGATTCAGAACGTTTTAAGGTTGGTCCAGACGATGAGGCCATTTCAGGTGTAGAAGAAAATTGATATTCAGAAAATGTTTAAAAATCGTTCAGATCTTCACATAGAATATGAGAAATTCGTACGCATTTATAGAGATGCAGATGGGCAATGCATGCATGTGTGTGTTGAGCATACGTGTTCGGGATGGGCGGTAGCTAGTGATGGTCCTTTACTTTAGTTGTAAAAAAAAAAGTGATTGGAATTATAAAAAAAATGCATAAGATCCCTACCTTTAACTCTAAGAAACACGGAGACAAGAAGTTGGGTGCATGAGAGGAGATTCCAGTTCCAGCTGATTAAATGAAAAAGCAAAGGGAAAAACAAAGAATTGACTAAAGCCAATTATACATATTCTTTTCTTTACGTGATCGCAAGAAAGAAATCCAAAGAAAGCCTAAGCTACCATCTTCACGGAAGCCCTTTTTGTTTCAGAGAGGCTACCATCTTCACGGAAGCCCTTTTTGTTTCAGAGAGGCTACTACCTTGAGGCATTGCATATGCCATACCTAAAAATAACGATATAAGCAGTTTTTGCACGGTGTAGGATGAAAGCACCATTTGCATGAATATTCCAAACTCTCTTTTCCATGTACGAAAAGAAGAAGCAATTGGCAGGTAGCCAGAAGACAACAGAAAGCTTAAGTGTTAGGAGAATTGGAATCATATGTTGTTGCTACGTGTTATTTTACCTTCTAAAGCATGATAGGCGTAGACCAACCGATGAGTTCCACTTGCTCATCATTGGCATCGGCGGACCAGTCTAGCTGCTGTTACTGCCATTGACCCTAGTAGTTATAGTTAAAAAAATGACATCTGGACGCAGGAAGTTGGGTATATCCAATTAGTTGATGATCTAATAATACTAAATTTCTACCTAAAGTTCGGGTGCGAAGATGGGTTTCGTACTTGGAAACTCAAGTTCGTTGGTTGCATCAATGGATTACAGCGAGCATAGCATCCTAGTATTAAGTGACCGTTTCACTATAATAGTTTAAGTTGTTGTGTGAGGCTAATTCAATTGATTTTATATATTCTCTAACACATCCCTTCAAGTGAAAGCCCTTTGGGCTTGAAACTTGCACAGACCTACTTTACCTTGTGCTTAATTTAATTAGAATAGGTGGGTGGTAGGATTCGAACTCATGACCATTTAGTCATAGAGGCTCTGATACGATATTAAGCGACCGTTTCATCACAATAGCTTAAGTTGTTGTGTGAGGCTAACTCAATTGATTTTGGTTCAGCCAGATTCTGACGAGGCTGCATGTTGCCGTTTGGATCCATGAATTTGACTGTCTCTAACAAAAGTTCCTGCAAAACAAAGCAAGGCACGCCGGGGTTGTTCACCGACAGGCCCCTCCGACGCTCAAGTTAGTCTTTTTTGGTGAGGGTTTGATAGCTATGAATATAGAAACTACGATTCTGATCACGTATCCGTATCATGGCGAAACTATACCTTATATATGGGATGGTTGTTAGGTTTAAGTCTTTACGTATGCATGGAAGACTTCCACCTGCGAGTGGGTCGTGGATGCGTGGACTAGGGCATGGGCCTATCATAGTCAATAGGAATTAGATCAATCCTTGCGGGGTGGTCCAACGGGCCTATGAGTCATTTTTATTAGACTTGGGCCTAGCATGACCGACCCAACCATAAGCCCCCTACTCCTCGAGTCTGAGCAAGGAGAAGGGTCGAAGGAGTACATAAAGATCTTGTAGCTGGTCTATGAGGCAGCTCGGGGTAGACCCGATCAGTCGGATATCAACAGATAGTACATGACTGCTCGTGCTAGGATCGATCGGTTGAGTGTTCCGATCGGTCGGCATCGACACTTATTGCGTGAC
>JANZLD010000007.1:1342273-1355916 GCA_026413575.1 Erythroxylum carthagenense
GAGAGAGACGGAGGCAGAATCGGAGAGACAAGGATGGGAGTGCTGTCCAATAAGATTTCAAGGGAAGATCTAAAGCCTGGAGATCACATCTATTCTTGGCGCCAGGCTTACGTTTATGCTCATCACGGTTTCTCTCCCGTCTCCCCTATTTCATCATCTTTGTTTCTCCTAAATTTTTACTTCACATTTGGGTATCCTTCTATTGCAAATCTGTTTACTTCTACTTCATCAAAATTTGTTCTTTTCTTTTTCAATAATTTAGAATAGAGGAACGCCTGCAATGCACACGACTGTTGATGGAATTAATTAGATTGCAGTTTTTGGAGGCAAACAATTTAGAGGAATGTAAAAGAACGTTTAGAACGCAATGTGGGAAAAGAGGGGGGCGATTTGGGTTATTTATGCCGCTAAAGGATAAAACTTCTTTGTTCCAATCAGCCATCAAGCTGGAATGCGATTCTGTGAGGAGAGAAAATCATACTTGTTATCCCGTGTTAGATTCTGCAACAATACTAGGTCACCACTACTGTAAACTAAGAAAAAAGTTTATTGGGCTGCTAGTATTGGGGATTTTGTCAAACTGGATTTCCTAACCATAATTCCTTGTTATTCAATACTAAAACTGAGGAAGGGAGAGGAAATGTGCTGAAGTCAGCTTGTTGCTGTCGATGATGTGTTTCAGCAACCGAGAACTCAATTATTAAGTCTTTTCTTCGTGGATGAGAATAATGTAGTCTATGAATGAATTATTTGATCCCCTGATTTTGGAATTTTCTAGGATTGATAACTAGCTTTGATAGTTATGAATTTCCTCATTTTAGGCACTTAAAAAGGATATTTCTTTTCTTTTTGTTTTTCTGTAGTTTTGCGTCAATAACTCATTTGGATGGTTCCTTTGGAAAACTTGTATGACTATGTGTCTGTTCGGACAGGTCAGTGCCATTATCCAGAAACTAGAACTTTATGTTACTGATGCATATTGGCTTGGCTACATATTGAAAGCTTCAGCCTTATTTACATTAAAAAAATGGAATTATTGGGTGGTATGAGGATAAAAATGATGATAATGTTGTATAACTAGTTGTACCTAATTTGCTTTTAATACAATTTAACTATTTTCTTCTGATCCTTCTAAGCTTGGTAGTGGCCCAAAAGTTTGTTTAGCATAATGTTTGAACCATTTCATTGCTGTCATTTATGTTGTATTTTGCTAAGTATGTGCTTTGTTTGTGTCTGTGAACTACTGTTGCAATGGGAATTCATTTTAATTTCATAACTTCTGATTCAGCTATGCTAATTTGGGCTCAGGTATATATATTGGTGAGGGAAGAGTGATCCATTTTACTAGGGGAGCTGGACAGGAAGTTGGCACTGGGACATTTTTGGACCATATTTTCATGAGTTCTTCTCCATCTCGATCATCAGAAAATCCATGCCCAAATTGTGGTGATCAATCAAGGGTCGATGGCGTCATGTTGTCTTGTATTGATTGTTTTCTGTCAGGTGGGGATCTTTACAAATTTGAATATGGTGTCACACCAGCTTTCTTTCTTGCCAAAGCTCGAGGAGGAACCTGTACCCTTGCCCAGTCAGACCCACCAGAAGATGTCCTTCATCGAGCTTCATTCCTTCTTGAGAAAGGTTTTGGTGGATACAACGTATTCAAGAACAACTGTGAGGATTTTGCAATCTACTGCAAGACCGGTTTGCTTGTGTTCACCAACATCAGTGTTGGTCGTAGTGGGCAGGCAGGATCCATCTTAGCTGCTGCCAGTGCTATTGTTTCCTCACCACTTAGATATCTAACAACAAGCTTTAGTGGCCTGGCAGCTGTTGGTTTTAGCATGTATTGTGTCAGCCGGTTTGTTTCTGATGTTGGAGTACGTCGAGATGTGTCCAAAATCCCAGTTGAAAGGCTTGTTTCCGCATCCATCTTGGACGAGCCAGAAGCGTCCACTAGCACAAGCAAGAAAATGTAAGCTTATTTCCAAGAAAAGATCAAATAATTTAGGAGATGTTGGGTGGTTGATAACAGACTTGAAATGCATGTCTTTTGCATCTAGTATGATGCCCTTACAAATTTGAGAAAAAACATTGTGCGTAAGGAGGCTTCTTCATTGTAATTGGTTTGATGTTGAGACTACATACAAGCATGTGAAAATCTTCCCCACCTATGTGTACTAAAGCTTTTCTTTGCATTTGCTTGCTTATATAATTATTATTCTCAAGTATTCTTTGGTACCATCTGCTTGTAAAGGCATAAAATCAAGGACAACTGGGAGTCCGTTAAGGCTTTTTCAAATTTTAACTAAAGTGATAGACAGAATATAATAGAAAGGCGTTTTGTGTGGAAAATTGGCAAAGGAATCTCTCTTAATATACATTTTTTCCATGATCAAAACTCAAGAGAAGGTAGAAAATCCTTTCAAATTCTTAGGCATCCTAATAACCATTAAGAGATTGACATAATACAGAAGAGAATTAAGTCCAATATATATGAGAATGAAAGTAATAAGTTGTATAGGATAGTAAAGTCAAGTTGTATTCTTCCAACAAAGGACTTTATGTCTCATCTTCCCAAGAACCTTATTAAAGTTATAAAATGATTCCAACCTTCTTCCATATTGTGTTGGCTTAATGGGCAATGAACATGTATAGTTGGGGGGGAGCATGCTTTAGTTAAAGTGAGAAAGCAAAGACGGTGCGTGGGAAAGCCTTAGGGGCGAAGTAGTGCGTGTCTTTAATGCGTTTCTTTCTTCTTCTCTTCACATAATTTTCTTCTGAACCAAAACTCAAGAGCAGAGAGAGACGGAGGCAGAATCGGAGAGACAAGGATGGGAGTGCTGTCCAATAAGATTTCAAGGGAAGATCTAATGCCTGGAGATCACATCTATTCTTGGCGCCAGGCTTACATTTATGCTCATCACGGTTTCTCTTCTATTTCATCATCTTTGTTTACACTTGGGCTTCCTTCTCTGTTTACTTCTACTTCTTCAAAATTTATTCTTTTTCTTATTTGAGTAAAGTTTCAACAATTTAGAATAGAAGAACGCCTGCAATGCAACGACTGTTAATGGTTTAATTAGATTGCAGTTGTTGGAGGCAAACAATTTAGAGGAATATACAAAAGAGCGTCTAGAATGCAATGTGGGAAAAGAGTCGGCCGATTATGAGTTTATTTATGCTGCTAAAGGATAAAACTTCCTGACTTTACTAAATGATATAACACTGCAACTTCCTGTCGTCAAAACAAATGGTTGTCATGTCAACTGGGTATTTATGTCAAAAGCTTTGAAAGGATTTGTTGCATCTGCAGCTTTAGGTGCTTCACTTGTGCATGAGCTACAAGTTTGGAAGGTGTTCTGCTTTCCATATTTGTCCAAGTTGGGTTGAATGATAGTAAGAATTACATCCGAAAGCACGCGTGATTATTTATGAAGAGAGAAAATCATAGTTGTTATCCCGTGCTAGTATTGTGGAATCTGTCAAAGTGGATTTCCTAACCGTAATTCCTTGTTACTCAATACTAAAACTGAGCAAGGGAGCAGAAATGTGCTGAAGTCAGCTTGTTGCTGTCGATGATGTGTTTCAGCATCATCATTTTGGAATTAGAATAATGTAGTCTATGAATGAATTATTTGATTCCCTGATTTTGGAATTTTCTAGGATTGAATTTCCTCATTTTGGGCACTTTAAGGATATTTCGTTTCTTTTTGGTTTTCTGTTGTTTTGCGTCAACAACTTGTTCGCATGGTTCCTTTAGAAAACTTGTCTGATTATGTGTCTGTTCTAAGCTTGGTAGTTGTCCTAAAGTTTGTTTAGCATAATATTTGAACCATTTCATTTATGTTGTATTTTGCTAAGCTTGTGCTTTGTTTGTGTCTGTGAAATACTGTTGCAATTGGCAATCATCAATTTAATTTCATAACTTCTGATTCAGCTATGCTAATTTGAGCCCAGGTATATATATTGGTGAGGGAAGAGTGATCCATTTTACTAGGGGAGGTGGACAGGAAATTGGCACTGGGACATTTTTGGACCATATTATCACGAGTTCTACTCCATCTCGTTCATCAGAAAATCCATGCCCATATTGTGGTGATCAATCAAGCGTTGATGGCGTCATCTTGTCTTGTATTGATTGTTTTCTGTCAGGTGGGGATCTTAACAAATTTGAGAATGGTGTCACACCAGCTTTCTTTCTTGCCAAAGTTCGAGGAGGAACCTGTACCCTTGCCCAGTCAGACTCACCAGAAGATGTCCTTCATCGAGCTTCATTCCTTATTGATGAAGGTTTTGGAAGATACAACTTATTCAAGAACAACTGCGAGGATTTTGCAATCTACTGCAAGACCGGTTTGCTTGTGACCCCTAACATCGGTGTTGGTCATGGTGGACAGGCAGGATCCTTCTTAGCTGCTGCGGGTATTGTTTTTAACTCAGCACCTAGATTTCTAGCAAGAAGCTTTATTGGCCTGCCAGTTGCTGGTTTTGGCACTTATTGTTTCAATCGGTTTGCTTGTGATGTTGGAGTACGTCGAGATGTGTCCAAGATCCCTGTTGAAAGCCTTGCTTCTATCTGGGACGAGCCAGAAGCGCCCCACTAGCACAACCAAGAAAATGTAAGCTTACTTCCAAGAATAATTCAGGAGATGTTGAGTGCTTGATAACAGACTTGAAATGCGCATCTAGTATGATGGCCTTACGCGTCTAAGGCGGCTTTTTCATTCTAATTGGTTTGATGTTGAGACCACAAATAAGACCTGTGTGTACTAAAGCTTTTCTCTGCATTCAAGTATACTTTGGTCCCATCCATAAAAGTAAGTCCTTTGAATAAAATAAAACACAAATCACTTTAATGATTGAACATGCAAATCACCACTATGATTGTGTTACCATTGATATGGAGTATTATGCAAATGTCTAGTGACGTACCCTTCAAAATCATCAAGGAATATAAAGTCATTCTCTTAACACCTTCTACATGGTTTAAGAGAGATGTCTCATGAGTAGACTTGTATATAACTTAAAGTTTGGTTGGATCCAATTTCATGTAAATTCATCGTGAAACTTTATAGAATTCTTAAACTTGCATTAGACCTTATCTACAATTTAAAACTCATAAACCATTTTTTAAATACAATTCTTATGGTATGCAACATGATTATCTACAATTTATTAAAATTCAAAACCCAATTTGTTTATTTTTCGTTGTATATGACAAAGATGAAACAAAAGTAAAAATCGTTTTCAAAGTAAAAAGAAGATTAGAATTTAGGTTTGGATGCACACTCTTGATTTTGATTTTTTCTTCTTTTCTTATGGAATGAGAGGATTTACAGGGCTTTCAAAAGAGAATCACAAACAAATTTTATAATCAAAAATGAAATTTTCGTGACAATGAGGGAACTCATCCTCATCAACAACAATACTAGACAGTGTAAACTATAATGGTTAAGGGTTTGGGCCCTTTTATTCAATATATTATTTTATTTACTTTAAAAACAAATTACGTATCATTCATTAATGCATGTCATAAAAATAAAAAATTGTTAGCTTTATAATAACTTAAATTCAAATAAATGATGTTGGAATGAGATTAATATATTTAATTAAATTAAAAAATCTCCTTTATTTTATTTAATCTCCATAAAAATATAAATAAGGATTAAAAATTGATTGTTCTAAACAAAAAGATTTATAATTAAAAAAATTAACATTTGCTCTAATTGAATTATTATTTTTATTGAAAACAATCTCTCTACTAATTAGGAGTAAGACTACGTATACTAGACCTCTTCAAACTCCGCATTTAGTGAAATTTTACTGGGTTGGTATTTTTGTTGTTGTTGAATTATCATTTTGATTGAGCGAAGAATAATATTTAAAAGTGAAAATAAAAAAAAAAATAAATCTTAAGTTTTACATGTAAGTACACCATTTTTTATTCATTTCTATACTTATTCCAAATAAAATTGAATATAAGTATTTACACTTAGAATTATCGGTAAAAGAAATAAATCTTAATTACTAATTGACAATACGTTTACATGTAGGCACATCATTTTATTTATTTATATTCTTATTCCTAATAAAATTAAATATAAGTATTTACACATAAAAATATTGTTAAATCCAAATTTATTAATTACCTTGACCTACTTATCGCTTTTTTCTTCTCATTTCTTGCTTCCATTGTAAATTTGGATTTACATGATAATGGAAGGAAAGAACGAGAAGTAAAAAGTGAGAGGTAGGTCAAGGTATTGTTTTGTTTTTTTTTTGGTTGTTCACGAGATATTTTAAGAAAGTCTTAATTATAAGAAGGTACTTTTAAGCCATCTACTCTCGGTTGACAGAAGAGAGAGCCGTTGGAAAGAGATTTGAAAACGAAGAAGGACGCATCGAATCTAAGTAAAGATTAATATGCATAAAGACGAATGTCTTTGTCTGTCAATATAAAGATATTATGGGGACTCAGACTCAGACTCAGACTCAGACTCAGCAACAAACAAATAAATATTAAATAGTAACGGTCGGTTATCCTTTCTCAAACAAACGGAAACGGCTCTATTTTTTTGAAGCGAGAGAGTGAGGTCAGCGGTCAGCCCGCGTCTGCGTCTCACTCTAAATTTTGAAATGTCTTTTAAAAAGCTTTTTTTTTAAATTTATATATATTAATAGTTTATCCTCGGTAAACGAGCTCTTCTTTCTGTTCTTCTCCCTCTATTTTTGAACCTCTTCCAATCTTTTCTGTTTTTCAAAACCATCTCTTATGAATCCAATCACACTTCTCTGATAGAATAGATCCTCATCCATCCTCCTTCCAAGTCAATGGGTACTTGTCTCAGCAAGAAAACACCTTCTTCTCCTTTGAAACAACCCACACCACAACCACAACCACAACCAAACCACGTCGTAGTACATCCGGTCAAATCTTGTAAAAATGACACGGTCGATAAGGTGGAGGATAAGGAGCAGAAGCAGAAGAAGATGATGCTTGAGGAAGCAGATCCTAGAGTTGAAGCACCCAGAAAAGTGGATGAAGGGGACGAGAGGGTGGTGAAGAAGAAGGAGGTGTTTGTAATCAAACACAGGAAGAGCCATGATAGAGAAAGAAGTGCGGAAGTGGAAGAGAGTGGGGGTCATGATAAAATGGATGACATGGGGAAAGTGAGGACAAAGGAGGACGAGGTGGAGGACGAGGTGGACGCCATTCTCATCCAATGTGGAAGGCTAAGCCGCAGCAACTCCTCTGGTGCCGGAAAGACTATTTCTTCTTCTGGTAGGAAGTACAGTGGTTCCAAAAGGAGTTTCGATTTCGACCAAGAAGGCGGAGACCTTGCAGCTGCTGGCGATGACGATGATGTTACGGATGAGAAGAGGCAGCACCGCCAGCGTAACCGTCAACGACAATCTCCTCAGGGAAGGAGGCGGACGCGGACACCCAGTAGGGAAAGAGAGCAGAATCAGCGATCAGGAAGCAGAGAGAGAGGTAATGGAAGACGTGTGAGTAGATCACCTGGGAGGAGATCCGAAGGAGCAACCACAACTGCTACTCCAATTGTGACTAGTAATAACGCTGGTGATAGTCATAACGTTGCTTCAGGCAGTGTGAAAAGACCGGCCAAGATGGTATCTGTTCCTCCAACTGTCTCGTCCCTGGCGATGGATAAGAGCAATGAATCACAAGCAGCAGTAGCTGGTTCAAGTTCAAACACTATCAAACGTATATCTGTGAAAAGAAGTGTTGAGGCCGCGGGCCATAGAAGTTCCGCGTCCCCACGTTCTCAGTCTCCTGCTAGACCGATTGCTAATGGCAGCAACAATCAGCAGCCTTCGCTTAGCAGGAGCTCATCTAGGAAAGCGGAACATTCGCCCTACAGGAGAAACCCATTGACTGATATTGACACCAACGTTCTCCCACCACCCACTGCCAACAAGCCTACAGGGACCAACAACACACTAACCAAAGCCAAGGATGTTCAGACTCAGGTATATATTTCATGCTTCTATTATTACTGCAAACTCCGGAGATGTCAAATTTTATGTCTTTTGAATTCGGATGCAGAAAGCAAGTTATGAGACGGCCAACAGAGCCACTACTAATTCCACCAAGGTTGCCAAGGAACAGCCCACGGAAGAATTTAATGCCGTTTTGACCACCACTGTCGTACCCGAAAGCTTGAATCCTCACAGCTCATCAAGAAGCAGGTCTGCTAGGCAATCTCGGGACCTAGACTTCAATCCTGAAGCTTTATTGAACCCACCACAATCTTCCTACACAGCACTTTTGCTTCAAGATATCCACAATTTCCACCAAAAGAATAACACAAACACCCCTTCTTTCTCACTTCCACCATGCGTTTCCAAGGCTTGCTCTATCCTTGAAGCAGTTGCAGACCTTAACTCCAGCACAAGCTCAAATCTTTCAGACCCCAAAACTTCTGATGACAAAAGAAGCCATGTTGCAGCAGTTGCAAATCTTGTTGGAAAGAAAGTGTCAGAGGTCAAAGAACCATTTGTAGAATCTGAAATACTTTCAACTGATGATATAATGGAGCCTAGCTTTCACAAGTATGTGACAGTGAGGAGGGGTGGCACCACCTTATATGGTGGTGAAGATATGGATGGCCAAGAATCCTCTGGCAGCAATAGCTTTGTGGGCTGCAGCCAACAGCAATGGGGAGTTTCTGGCTCCTCGTGGGAACCCAATTCTGCAGATTCAACAGATCGTTGGACTTCCAGATCTAATCACAAAGAGGATGATGAGAAGAGTCCACTGGGATTCCAAAGGCATACAACACCTGAACCGGGCCGCAATATGGAGGAAGCCAGGAAAGGATTCAGTGGGCAAAGGACAGGAATTGGACGTGGAAGAGTTGGCACTGCAAGAAATGTCCAAGCGTCTCCTGTTGTTGTCGCAGCAAGTGCTTCAACCTAAGTCGTCCTCTAGCTGACTTACAGAGTTGTGATTGCTGTTTCTCACATACTCAGCTCAAGTTTTCAGTTGTGTACATCTTGGATTGTTGGAAGTTGCAAACTTACAACTAATTGTTCTGGATTTCGGTTGATTGAAAGAAATTCATTTTTCTCATCTCATTTTCCATGTTAATTTTTTGTTTCCTAATCTTTCTTCGAAATTCCAACCATTAGTCGTTAAATAAAATGATAGCTCAATTTCATCCTTACAGGAAAAAAGCCCCTTTTTCCTCTTTTTTTTTTTCAGTTCTCTGACGGACTTGCAACTTCAGTCTAAAGTTGTTTAGAAATATGTGAATCAAGTATAATGTTCTTTGTTAATAGGTAGTGACTATTCTCTTTCACAAACATTGTTTGATTATAATGGAGCCACCATCCATTCTTCCACTGTTCAAACAGAAAAATTCAAGCTCTTCTCAGTTCAAAGTTCTGAAATGAAGGCTTTTCAAGCTTTAAGTTTCCACTAGAAAGGACACAAGAAAGAGCAAGCAACTGGAAGAAGTCTTAACAAATTATCATGACGCCATTACAATTATTCCAAAACTTTCCTGCATTACAAAGCCAATCTAAGCAACTTACAAGACAATTAGAGCAGGCTATTTTGAAAAATTCATGAAGCAGTAGCTCATTCAGTTTTAAACCTTAGCCATCACAGAAGTCCAACTATGTGTCCAAATGTTTGCAGAACTAAATCCTTTAGCCCTTCATGGAGGTTGCTTTCATTCTTACAGATGGAATATCGGATCCACCGAAACTGAGAACCCAACATGTAGGCAATAATTGATGCAAATCCTATACCCTGGTTCCAAGCATAAGAGGTATAGTCCTAACATAGAAGTTACTTGAGGAAATGACTGAGTGCTTGACCAACTTCACCCTTGCATCACTCAACCATTTCAAGTCACATTCATAGATTATAGATACATGATAACTTCTGAAGATAGCAATATAGGATTTCAGTCATTCCTGACCATATTAGCAATCCATGGCAACTTGATTCTTCAATTCATTATAGACGTATCCTATTAATGCTCTCAGTACAGAAGCATGGCACCAGAATCAAAAGACAAACTCTATGATGTCTGGTTAGCTTATCTATGGACCAAAGCTGATCACTGTTTCACTCAATACTCTTGCGGTAATTAACCATGTATATTGCAGCCACAGTAACAGAAGCCCCAACCAGTTGCAAAGGTGAGAAGGTCTCACTAAGATATAGAAACCTGGAATTAGAATATGAATATTAGCAATGCACTATTTACAAGCTGCAGCTGCCATAACAGACCAGACAGTTTGTGTTTGAAGCATCTTACCCAAAGATTGAAGCAAACATGGGGGTTAGAAAGGTCAGGGAACTAAGCATCGTTAAGCTTCCTGAAAAATTAACTATCCAAATTAGTTTGAACAATAAATCTAAAGTTAAACTTGAAGTATCGTGTGCAGCAGAACGGGGAGTATGAAAAAGTCGATGGCGACATAGTGTAGACAACTTTAGTTTAGATTAAGAAAAGAAGACAAGCAAAAAAGGGAAAATTTCAAAATTGAATTTCAGTAGGCTCAACCTTTTGTTGCATTGTAAAAGTAAATCCCGTAACTGATGGCACTACCAAAAATTGATGTATATAGGAGGGCCAATATATCAGTTGTTGTAAGCTCCTTAAGACTTCCCTCAAAAGCAGGATCATGATTGAGAAAGGAGATAAGCAAGAGAGGAAGACCTCCGACAACCAAGTGCTGCAGCGAGAATTGCAAGAGACACGTTACGCCATTCCTATGCTTGGCTTATATTCATCAGAATACAGAATAAGCTAATTAAAAGTAGAACAAAACTCAAAGACCAAAATCCACAGTAGTGTTGAATACAGGAACATGTATGGAAGTTGAGTACAATAATTTGTGATTCGCAATCCATTTAAAGCCTCCAAAGAGTACAGCCACTACCACTTAGATTACACAGAGAGAGAGAGAGAAGAGTAATTTTTAGTAATGACAATAGGTTATGAGTTCTGAGAGGAATTGAAGAGACAATCAGTGTACCAACCAAGTTTCAATTACCAATTCATCAGCCGTCTCTTTACTACCACGATAGAACTAGACAGGAAATCCAGATGTAGAAATATTGAAATAAATTCAGATTCAATGCAACCCAATGCCGGGAAAATTCTGTATCTCTAATTGACAATATTGTCACATGGTCATAGCCATGCCCCTTTAGTGTAAAAAGATATAATCATGAAAATTTCCATTACTAAAACATTACTTTCACAGTATTACCATCTACAATTGCACTGAGACATGGATATGAAGTTCTATAAAAGATCATCTATAAGCTCTAGGTCTGCACATAAGAGATAAATCTTGGATGGATGTCATGGATTAGGATAGCCTACCCATCCAGTTGCCATTACAGGATCAGAGTACTTTGTAACCCAGCGAACCATGACCGTACCAACTGCCATGCTCTGAGCTGCAAGAAGCATCCACCATTCTCCGCTTCCCCATAGAGAAAAATTTGTGTCATCAAAAGCCAATGTTGGTACCTAGAGAGGCAAGTATATCCCCAGTTGCAATCAGATGCAAATAATTGTTAACCAAGAATATATTTTCACTTGCATAGTAGCCGCTAAGCTGTAAATTGATTATACTACGTCAAGAACAGAACAGAAGCAGCAAATACTTGTAAGCATCTGAGTCTAATAGAATTCCCGATTGATAAAGCTACCAATAATGCTCCAAGAAGGACAATATTAAAGGGGACCTGTAGTTTTATCATCTGGTTAAACAAACATTTTCCTTTTGTATTATATTGACAAAGTCTACTTCACATGTGTGACAAAATGAGATCTACCACATTTTTTGATTTTTTAACCAAAACTAGTGAGATGTTTTAAGATGTTGAAACGAAATCATAGCATCCAAATATCCATCACTGAAATATGAAGGCTGAAGAGATTATTTTGAGTGGTTACCTCAAGAAGTACAAGTCCTATTACACCAAGAACAAGTCCTGCAACTCCAACAAACCCTATGGACTCACCAAATAATAATGCTGCAAGTATTGCAACTGTCAAGGGTTGCGAATCAATTATGACCTGCAGTAAACAGAAAACATGGATTCTCATTAGTTTGAAAAGACTCACCCAAATAAATTTCTATAATCAAATCAACCATTCTTGTATCTCTTTCTCTCCGATAAAGCACGAGCTCTACTTTTTAGGGCTGAATTGAATTGATAGCAAGATATTCACCTCCAAGATAAAATTGAATTTCTTCTCTTTAGACTTTAATTCAACGCTTCTTTCCTGACTGACTATGTTACTCGTTATTGGACCACTTACTTTCCAAAATTCAACAGTTGTGTTGATTGCTATATTGGTCCAAGTACCCTTATTCCCACGTAAAAAGAAACTAAGATGAAGTTGAAGTTGAATTCCGGTTAACATGTGTAAAGAAGCAAACATACACTGCCCAAACCTGCTGTTGTCCTCTGCAAGCCTTCCGCAAGAAACCCCTGTGATTTTCACACACAAAAAAAGCATACTTTAGACAAAATTTCAGATGGAAATCAACATATATATATATGTTTATCTGTAGAGAACAACAAGAACTGATAATGGAAGCTTGTGGCGTACCTGAAAGAAGGTAGCGTCAACAAGGGCAAAGAGGAAGATGGAAAGCCAAGCAATGAAACCAGAGGGCATAGGCCTGCCATTGAAGATAGCAAATGCAACCAAAAGGAAACCAGCAGGAATTAGACGAAAAGAGGCCACAAAGAAAGGGCCTACCATTGGCAACACCTCCTTCATAGCCACCATTGCAGTTCCCCAAAAGAAGAATGGACTCACCAACACTCCTGCCTCCAGTGCCCTTTTCATCACATCCAATTCCGCTGCATCTTTACCATCCTCTTGTTCTTCTTCTTTTTGTTTAAGACTGCCATTACTAAACGCCGCCGAACCTTCTGTTTCAGAAGAGACAACACACTCGACATCCAAGCCCGTCCCGACGCAATCAATAAGATCCTGTTGATCAATGGCGGCGGTTGATGATTTTTCCGTGTTTCTACTGCTAGTGGTGCAATTGGCAATAAGGAACTCGCCCCTCCTTCCTTTACGATGATAAGAAGAAGAGAGTGATGCATAGAAGTTGAAAGCATTCCCGTTACGGGTTGCTTCCTGACATGAATTATGAACAACATGTAAACCATTTCGTAAAGAAGAAGAAGAAAAAGAAGTGGTCTTGATAGAATTAAGAAGTTGGGAAGTTAGTGCAGAGCAGGATAAACAGGGGGAAGACATCATTCCCCTCATCACCTCGCTAAATTTTATTCTTCAGACTCACATACAGAGACACCTTCAATCAGATATCAGAATAACCGGTGGTGAATCTGAAGCCCACGTGAGCTTGAAGTGTCTTGTCCCCTCTCTCCCTCTCTCTCTCTCTCTCTCTTTCTCACAGTCAGACAATTATTAAATATATTTATTACAAATTATTTAATTATCTTATAATTTGAGACGTTTTGTAATTCTTTTTTTTTCTTCTAATTTTCATGTTTTGTATAATTCAAGAGCGAGTTCTTTTATACTTTATCTCTTTCTTATCATTTAGATATTAGTACTTTTTTAAAAATAAAGAGATGTTATATTTCATTATATTTTAGT
>JANZLD010000007.1:1359715-1383982 GCA_026413575.1 Erythroxylum carthagenense
AACTATTGTATACATTCAGTCATCTAGTTCAGAGAGAAAAATAGAGAGAGTGCTAGAGTACCTATCAAAAGTGTACTAGTGAGTTTGTGAGAAACTCTTGCAGGTGTTTCAAGAAAACACTCAATCTCTTGTATATCTTTTTCTGATCCTAGTAAAACCGGTGTGTGTGTGATTGATCCTTGGACGTAGATAGCTCTGTGCTATCGAACCAAGTAAAACATCTGTCTTCTTTACATATTTGCAATCTTCCATCTCTGCAAAATCAAATTAAAGCAAATTTTTCATTAGTTCAGAAAGTATTATATAGAAATAATACAAAAGTTTACTATAATGGATACGGTTTTGGTACACACACTTATGTGTACCAAAAGTGTGTGTACCAAACCATGTCTACTATTATAGTTTACACTGGGATAAGAAATAAAAATAATTTTTATTGTAAAAAATTTCCTTGAAAAGCTTTAAATAACTCCTCCTATTTAGTACAATGTAGCTTCTTGTTCTTTCATTTCTTAACTTAAATAGAACCTAAAAGTAAACAAAACAAATCTCTCTTAATCCTCATAATCCATTGCATTTTAGACTCCAATTCAACAAGGTGGACATCGTATCGACATGCCCACCTTACAGTTGAGATGTTGCCATAGTAAGCAAACAATTTACGCTCCTAGTGATAGAAAAATTTGAAATTAAAATAGAAATTTTTTTGAGATTTTGAATATTGATTATACATCAATTCATTATCAAAATTTTGAAATTTTAGCTCTTAGTTTGGTTCATAAGAAATATGAATATTTACGATAATAAGAAGCAACTAATTTCATATAAAGATCATATTGGAGAAATTTACTACATATGTGTATAGGTAAATGCATATAAGATTGTAACAAAAGAAACCAAAAAAAAAGAATAAAAAATAGTAAATTATTAGGTAATTGGTAGTCAATCATGTCATCAATTGCCAATTCAGTATTTTTAATAGATATGATAGAGATGAGAATAATTATGTAATTTTATAATGTACTAGTAAATAGCAATTTATATTTACTAAACTTACTTAACAACCCTAAAACACTTCTTGCTGCATTTTCTATTTCTCTTTTATAGAATCCTAAAACAAGGAACCAAAATCTCTCGACTCGTTATTTTTTTAAAATCCGTTCAACAAGATAATTGGTATACTATTTTCCCTCTTCCTCTCTATTTATAAAATTAAACATTATCACATCAACAAATAATCAATGACAATGAAGAGAAGTTTCAAGTTATTGATTATAGAAGAAGATAAGCTGCATTTCGCCAACTATAGGCAATCTTAGGACCTTAACCAAACCTCCCCACGTAAAGGCCTATTTCACTACCAATAGGTAATCTTGACAGCTTAAGTAGATCATCTCACTTAAGCTCTTTTTTTGACCAACAGGAAATCAAGTTGTGTGTAGTTTATTTTGGTATGTGCATTTATGACTAGTAATACATCTTAGCATATATTGGGTTATCTGGTGTATATCTTACGCAATGCAGATGTAATTTCTGATTAATGTAGTGGTATTTGTGGTATAACTTAAAGATTATGTTCTAGATTGTTGTTTAATAGTTAACATAAGGATTATTTTATGGATTCAATATATTTTTTATTGTCCACAGGTTGAGATTCCATAAAGATGTTCTTCTTGGAAAGAAAAATGAATAGTGAAAACTCTATAATATTATCATCCATCTTTTCTCAGTTAAATATTATAACTAAAAAATTGTAAAATATTAACCTAATGTTTAAATACCACATCTCCATATTATTAAAACTACAAGCCTTTAAAAAAATACCACCACCATAAAATGAAATTCATAGAAATATGATGTAGATAAATGCTATCACCTGACTCCTTCCATAGTAATGAATATCTTACTAGAAATTAGCACAAGCATTATCATACCTTATTGCATATCATACTATACATATGTATTAAAAATACCATAACTTATTAAGGATAAGTATCAACTTCACTTTTATATGGAAATATCATGAGTAAAAAGAATATCATGTTTTAATATAAACTATACTAGGATTCAATATGTAATTCCAGGTAGTGACGGAGCCAGAAATGTATAATAGGAGGGTCCAAATATTTAATTTTTTAAAATTTGGGGGGCCCAATACACTACTAGCCCCTCAAATAACTTCATCCTCATATATGTATGTATGTATGTATATATAATATTTAATTTTTTAAAATTTTGAGGGGCCTAGTGCACCACTGGACCCCATGTAACTACGTCCCTGATACCAGGCCTATGCACAAAAAATATCACCAGTCATTAAAAATAAGTAACACCTACACTTTACAATAGGAATACTCTAACTAAGTACAAAAAAAAAAAACCATGCCATAATACAAGCATCTTTGTATAAAAAATATCACCATTTAATAAAAATATGTAATACCTACACTTTGTAACGAGAATACCATGATTGAATACAAAGAATATCATCCTTTAATAAAAATTATACTAAGACTTAAAAACAGCATCCAGTGAGAATCCTGCTAAAACGTGGGGTCTAGAAAAGTTTAATAATACATCATCTTATCTTTATCTGGTTGAGAAGTTGTTTTCAAACAAATTATACTAGGACTTAATATATTAAAAATCACCAATGTACAAAAATTACTATCATATATTAAAAATAAGTAACACCTTCACTTAAATATGAGAATATCATAACTAGATACAAACAATACCTAGCACCAATGGACACTATACTAGAACTATATAAATCTCATATCAAGCATAATTATATTAAAAAACACTACCACTCACTATAGATAAATAACAAATTCACACATTTAAATGAAAACTGTGAAGGACAAATATTAGCACGCGCCAAGTAATAAATTGTGTCTCTCAAAAGTTTTTTTTGGACATAATTAACTACACATCCATGTAGTCTATAGTATACATATTAGAAATTTCAAAGGGACAATGTGAAGAACATGAATTGGCACATAATTATGTAGCAAATTGTGTCTATTAAAAGTTATATTGGAAATGGTTAAATAAACATTTGTACGGTCAACTATGTTCATATTTGAATTTCTAAAAGAACATTATAATGGATGCAAAATTGGCATATGATTGCATAATAAATTGTGATTGTTAAAGGTTTTGTAGTATATGGTTAAGTATTTGTGTAGTTAATTGTGCCCGCATTAGAATTTTTAAAGGGACTATGCAAAGGATAAGATTGAGAAGTAGAGATGGTAAGCAGATCACTTCTCTCCCATCTTACTCTCTGATTTTTTTTTTAATCATGGAGTTTATGTTTTGTA
The DNA here is from genome assembly GCA_026413575.1 of Erythroxylum carthagenense. Taxonomy (NCBI): domain Eukaryota; kingdom Viridiplantae; phylum Streptophyta; class Magnoliopsida; order Malpighiales; family Erythroxylaceae; genus Erythroxylum; species Erythroxylum carthagenense. The sequence continues at coordinate 1,363,042 of JANZLD010000007.1, forward strand.
TCTCTAAAATATATGTTGAGAAATGCATTTAGACATTGTTTCTAGAGTATCAAGTTTATTTAAAATGACTAAATTGGTGAGGGATGGAGCAAGGGATAAAGTGGTATTGTTGTATTATGTTTTTCATAGTGTTAAGTAAGAATTCATATCTCATAGCCTAGCCTAGTGATAATTTACTAGCAGATATACTTTGGTTTTTATGAGTGTTACGTATGTCTATGATATCTAGTTGTGTTATTGATATTTATGTTTTTACTGTCAAAATCCACAAAAGAAGGATCAGATTGTAATTAGAGAACCATCTCCTTCACTAGAAAAAGGAATCTACACAAAGTAGAATTAAAAGCTTGGTCCTTCAGCAGAATTTAAACACCATGAATGCAAAAGCTTTTCAACCAATCCAATTATCCACCTGTGGGATGTAAATTTTAGTAACATGTCAATCTGGCAAACTATAACTCCCACTAAAGAGCATAACTGATATCTTCCAATCAAACCAAATCAAGGATTTGGTCTTTAACCAAACTGGCCACTTTATCAACAACTGCTACTCCACAAGAGACACAATGCAACATTTTTCCCCTCACCATGGTTATGGCAACTCCAGTGTCTCCCATACAGTACAGAATCGAAATCACATAACATCTGTACAAGCTAATCAACCACGAATAAGGAGCCCTCGAAGGGAACCAGCCACGCCCCGCTTTCTTACCTGCAGAATTTGAGATGCAGTGAGTTTTTCTCGAAAATTTTCCCACTTTATGTAATAGCTACATTGCACCCCCAGTGAAGTTCAGCCAAATTAGGGAAGTTTATTACCTTCTCGTTGTTAAATAAGTCCTCTGCGATTGCTTCCATTTGTTTTCGCTTCTTCTCTTCTTTCACAGACTCAAGCACCTTGTCAGTCTCGCAATCAGATTCTCTAGCCAAAAAAAAGACGCAAACTTATAGCAAACAAGATGTTCAGAAAGCAATGAAACAACATTCTGCGTTAAGGAGAAAGGATCTGACTTGTACGGATATTTGGAGAATGGAACCAAATTGTTGAAGCTATTCCCTGACTGAGTATTTCTCTGTGAAAGAAGGACAACACATGAGCTTGGCATAAATCAGAAACATTATTCGTAAAAGCAAAAAGGCAGATAAAGAAAAGGTAATTCCATAGACAATTGTTAAAATAAAGCAAAAAGAAGGGAAATAGCTGCAACATATTTTTTTCTTTTCAGACTTCAAAAGGTAAACTCTAAATCCAACTCTCAATGCGATTTTAACTGCATAACGGGTAATAAATTAACCTGAACTAATGGCATTGTCCAACTACTGTAAGGTCATTCAAACCCAACATGGCGTGCTACCCTTTGTTAAAATTTACATCACCTCAACCAAAAAACAATGATAGAACAGGAGTTGATAGACATAAATTAAGAGGGAAGAATGAAGAAAAGTTTTTAACTCCTGCTGCAAATAACTACAGATAGTCCTAAACAAAGAGTCAAATAGATCATTATGAAGGAAAACGCTTAAGGTAGCAGCACAGGGAAGAAAATTACCAATACCTTTCTGAAGCGTTTAAAATTCATGACTCCAATATTTGAAGTAGAACAAATTGGAAAAGGTAAACTCAAATCCTTAGTGATTAGATCTTGGCTGTAAATGACATCACAGTTTCCACTTTCAGACTCGTTATTCTTCTCCAATTTTGCTCTCATGCCACCATCATTGTCCACATTTCTCATAGGACACCTATCATCTGATTTAACAGAAAGGTCCATGAATGCCCCTACATTGTTTGTGCATCTGGGAGCTTTTATGCCAATATCAGCATGGGCACGAGTTGATGTTGCTGTTTCTAGCTCTGCATCAGAATCTGCTACCACTGTCTCATCTGTGGAGCATGATGATGAAACAGCCACTGGAACATAACAAATAAGAGGCTACATCATCTTGATATGATCAAGACACATTTAATATGATCATATCCCATGGAGTTACCATTTCATTTACAAATTAAACTAAGAATGATAAATACAATGTTGTTGCAGAAACATTTCAATCAACTTTGAGAGAGAATTAAAACCATGGGTAACTATCCTAAGGCCATTGTTGCAATAAGAACATAAATCAGTTTTTCTATTTAACGAAAAGATTAAAAACACAAAAAGGGATGTTGAACACAAAACAAGATCCCTTAGTATTCAAGACATTAAAAGCCAAAGGTGACTTGGGTAGAGGAAACCAAAGTAGCAAGATATGTATCCTGCTAATAGAACTGTCTGGTACAGTTTCTGAAAACACTATTGATTGAAAGAGCAACCATGAAAAGAATAAATACTTACCACACGGAGATGTCAATATAGATGAATCCAGACATCCAGATAATACAGCACATAATAAATCTGCCTCATTAACTCTAGATAATGAACTCCATTTGCTGAAGTGATTAAGCTTATTCACTGATCCACTAGGTGTAACACACACCATCTGGCTGTTTCCTCCATAATCCAAACCCTAGATGAAATAATTAAAAGGATATCAAAATCTATGGTACACAAAATACAGACAGCACCATGCCTAAAAGATCCAATCAAATTCTGCAGTTCATGACATATGCTTTGATATATTTCATACCAGAAGCAGCAGAGAACATGAGAAAAGTTTGAAACCCAAACCAAGGAACAAAACGCATATGGATTAAAGACGTATAAAACAACAAATCAAACTTACACATCTCCAACGTTTTGGATACTGAAAATATCTTTATATTGCATCATGGAAATTATAATCAAGATTTCTTAACTTAAAACAAAAACACCATATCTACTAAAATTGCCACCAGTTATTACGAATCTTATACCACGATTAAGTGTACAGCATTACAGTTACAGAGACATGGAATTCATAATTTCTGTTAAAGAAACGTGCAGAAACAAATAAAGAGACAAAGCAACTTCACATCCTTACAGTATACTGATGTATGTGTGCAACTTATTGAATCATATTATACAATCAAGTACTTAAAATATCATGACTCCTAAAACAACCTGAGCTCTTTTAAAAACATCAACAAAATTTACTAAGCTCATCCCCAAAAGAAATAAGAAATTACATAATGGTGACAAACTATTGTTGTTAGCAAGTGATGGAACCTTTTCGTGTAATCTGTCATCACCATAAACAGTGAATGAAAACATTTGACATTGTCAGTCAAAATCTTAAGTGCATTCAGAGTTCAAAGTCTCATAAAACAATAAATGAAGGTTACATTCACAAAGAAAACAAATGAAAGAAAATTAGATTGTGTAACCTTTTCAAGTACCAAATAAAGCAAATAATAATAAAGAAGCAAAATGAGGATCAGTCAAGTAAGATTGAATCATTCTTTTCTATATTTTTGCTGCTGCCCAACCTAAAATTGGTGTCGTTACTTACAAACAACAAGTTGTCATCAAATATGCAGATTAAAAAATCAATCCACAGCCTAATTTCTTGTTTTCTTTTATCTTTCTAAGTTTTCTGAATCCTTATCAGCAAAGCTACATAGGATCACTTTAAAAGCCTTTTAAGTTTTCCCACCAATGTACAGTGGCAAACACAAAGCGGTGAGATGCCTTTAAGTTCGACAAAAGTAGAAAATTTTCATAATTTAACACCCCATCTATCTATGTTTTCAAATAAGGGACAGAAAACAAATTGTCAACACCTGAATATGGAAGTTCTTTAACATCAAGGCTTGCACTTTCATGGAATCCACAAAATAACCAGAAGATATAAACTCCCATGAAATTTTTAGCTATATTCACATCTTAGTAACCCTCCAATAATTTCTCAAGAACAAATTCCAAAACACATGTTTTGTTAACCAATAATATAAATGTTAAACATCATATATGTGAAATCAGTGCAGAGAAGCAGTAGAGTCTAGTTTTCCAAGTCAGACTTTGACAAAGAAACTCTTATTCAGAAACTTTTGCTCAACAATGATTTTTCTTTCTTAAAGCTTTCAATTTTCAAAATTCAGCCATGATCCAAACCAAGTAAAACGACTGTGGAGCAAGCAATGGAGTTTACATGTCTCAGCCAACTTTGAGCAGAAAACATTTTTTCAACAGTAAATGTGCTTTTCTCAATTGTTAAAATGCAACAAAGCTTTCCTACTGAAAGAAGGTAACTTTTCTAGGAACTTTAAGACCGTTCTAAGGGAAGCTATGTGTATGTTCATTTCTACAATGTCCCAAGCAACTCTTTTTAGAGCCTAAAGAAGCTCTGTATTTTTTAGCATTCTTGAAACCCCTTTCCGCTATATCTCCTTGTAACCCATGCAATAACTAGCAGGAAATTCAAATCAATCAGCAAAGATGAAACTATCAAAACTGACATGTAAAAGCTAAAAAAAAGGAGCTCCCAACTGCTAACCTCGCCAAAATAAAAAAGGAAAATGGCAGACCTGTAACTTAAAAAAGACATGTAGACATGAATGATCTCAAACTATGTTGACAACAGTCCACAAAACCAACCCATAGCATCCCCAAGAGGGACTGGAAATCCACCCCTCATTCCTGTTCCATGGAATAATCTTGTTTAGTAGATGCATACAGCACAAACACTTGTTAGCATGATTGTGAAGTCAACCAGCCAATTAGCATGATTGGGAGATAATAGGAGAAAGCAGATGAGCAATTATTGGGACGAGCAGGCCAAGCCAGCCAATTAACATAATTGGAAGATAATAGGACAAAAACAATGAGCAATTATTGGGAGGATCAGGTAAAGGCCTAGTTGGTTGGATGAGTGGTAAGAACCTAGCCAATAACTCAGTTAAGATAGCTAAATTTCACATTCTGTAGTCTCTCTAAGCTTAGCTGGTATTGCTATATCAATGGTTAGCTCACGCTTTCTCTTCCTAAAGATAACTAGGAAAAGATTACAAAGGACTTGACAACATTGCAAATATTTCAGCTGATTGTGTTGCAAAAAACTTGGACACACGATGATTCATCCATTGCAATATTCAGATTCCAGAACAAATCAATTAAACATATGGAGATAAGAAATTTTATTCAAACAAATTAACAAATAAAATTCGTAAAGTACTCACCTGACTATTTGAACAAAGTTCTTCAATCAACATAATATTTGAACCAGCTGATTCCAATAAAGACCGCAATCTGTTCCGAGACTTATACTGTAAGGGGACAAAAAAGGCATAACTGTATGTCTATAGAGATAGAGATCAGTTACATGATGGTCATAGAAAAGTAGCAAGCTTCAACTAGACATATTTTCGGGTTAATCTCAGCAGCATGAATATCAGTCTCTTGTTAACAAAACCATCATTAGCAGGCAGATTGTTAAGGCTATGGCTCTGATCATTCAACATCTCCAAACAAAATTAGTAGCCTTATTACCAAAATCATAGCATCTTCCTTTAAGCAAATTAAAAAAGCCAATTCTCTTGGTTCAGTAAATTACCATCAAACTGGCATATCTTACCCCAAGCCAGAAACATAGCAGGTAAATAACAACTAAAAACCTTCCTAATCATTCTCACCACACCCTAGATAAAGGAATTGCATGCACTTGAGAGTGCCAAGTTGATCTTGCGGACCAATATAACTACAGAAAGTCGCTAATACTTTCCATGCCAGATATTGTTAGAGAGACAGTTAAAACTTTTGACTAGAAATTACCATTTTTGATGACTCCAGTATAAAAGTGTAACCTTTCAAACAGTCAGCACGAGTTCCTGAATCTACAATTTTGACAGATACCCCATCCATTGTCAATTTTGGAAGATAACTGCAGAGGAAAACAAATATTGAACACAAAGCGTCATTTCATTGGAAATATGTATGGAACAGTGTACAAATTGGCAGCTCACCTATAAGTAAGACCAATATAATACTTACGAGGTCCAGTTCGGAATTTCTGGGACTATTCCTTTTCCTGCCATGAACTAAACATCAGCAAGGGAGAATTAGTAACAGTGTACAAGCTGAAGCAGATGCCTCAGGTAAGATAAGTAAGCATAGTAAGTAGCACTGATGTACCTTTTCATATGTAACAATCAAATACATTGTACAATGATTAATTACTGACCACCCTCAAACAGTCTATATATGTTTAAGAATACTTCTGTATGGGTAAGGTCTTTGAGATTTATGTAAAGGATGAATTTTTGAAGTGCTTTACAAGGTACTAAGTAATTGATCTGATCCCATCTAGCTTTTTTGGTCCAAAGCTTCCACATCTAGAGGAATTATTGTGTCAATCCAGGCTTGGGCCATTATGAGTGGCATCAAATATCAACCCCTTAGTAAATTACTAGTGAAATTATGGATCCTAACCTAGACCATGAGCTTGAGTTGAAGTTTGTTTATTCCACTAATTTTTTTAAATTTTAAATCTGATTGGAGACCAAGTTCTATAATGATTGAATTGAAAAAGAAAAATGTTTTTTCTATTTCACAAGTTTTCTCATTGGAATAAAATGAAAAGAAAAATTGCTTCCTTTTTGTCTTGAACTTCAGTTTTCTAGCAGGTCAAAGCAATACACCATAGTGGAGCATTTTAACCAATTCTGATCAAGTAAAAGTGTGTGCCTCTATGTTGCCTACAATGATCAAATGGCATGACTCTATTCGAGTTTTGTTGACAGATTAATCAAGTTAAACCATTTCAACATGTCTAGGACTTGTGGTGCTTGAGAAGAAGTAAAAGTTGTCCGTTTAAAAGACTAGCTTCAAGATTCCAATGACTAAGTCTGTTCAGTATCCTAATTTTGTGGACATGGGCTAGATTGCATAAGGCACTAGGCTAGCTGAATTTCACTAATGCATCTCATTCTGAGACTCACGAGCAATTACTGACGACAAATATCAAGCATGCATCCAGATGGAAGAATAAGAGAAGACGAGGAAGTTATCTAGAATATAAGGTGGAAGGTCCTTCAAACAAGTATTGAAAATGTGGACATAAATTATGTCTGTACAATAAAATTGTGACCTAAGGCCTAAAATTTCTGAGAATGCCTTTTTCCTATACTCCCCTTTACAATGATCCTCAATTTAGATTTAGTGAAGGAGGAAGGGAAACAAATGATAGGAAAGGAACTAATGATGACACCCCAAATCACCATTCAAGTTTCACATGATTTTTACAAGTCAATGCACCAACTGCAGGAACATTTAGATTAAAGTTCAAAAAGTAGTTCTCAGCAGGATTAACCTAAATTTTGCAACTAAAAAACATGTATAAACCCAAAGTAGAAATACAATTTCAATTTGATGTTGAAAAGTTGAATCGGTTCCATGTAGACGACATTCTACAAGTAAATAAATCCGTACATGTAAATAGAAATTAAAAAAACTAAAACTGAAAGTTAATTTAAAAATAGGCAACTACTAAAACTTTATTTAAGGATGAAGCTAATTGCACTTACTTTGTGATATAATAAGTGAACCAAGATAATGTTATATTAAAATCTGGGGCCTAGGGGTAGTTGTCAACAATACAAAGTCCAATGGTGAAAGAATAAATTTCAGAAATGTTTTGGCTAAAATTGAAATTGGAACAATTTTTGTGCTTTTCCAGACCAATTTACCATTGGTTCCAATTTTTCAGTTGAACTAAAGAGCAGCTCTGGTTTTCTATACACTAGAAAAGACGGATAATAGTTCAAGTACCTCAACCCAAGTCTTGAGGACAACAGGTTTCTTAGCAACAACAGCTTCAAGTAGATCTTCTTTCACTGGCATGAGTTCATCCACAAGAACGTGTGTGCAGTCTTCGCTGAAATGGTAAGTGATCTGAGCGCCTGTCATGAAAGATTTAAGTGACCAATTATGATATGTGAACAATAAAGCTTAAGAGATTCTAAGCAATAGCTAAAAACTTGGACTAAGAACAGAAGTGCCTTAGCTATAGCTAACATCAGTACAGCTGTAAATGTTACACAAAAGAAATTGAAATGTTTCACAAATAAGAAATATGGAAGCAGAAATCTATGGAGAATCTTTAAAAAGGGTGCTGCTCAGTACCCTATTGATGAAACCTTCCTAGGACTCAAGGATGTAGAGGAAAAAGTTGAAGATGAATAACAGAAAGTAGTCACGAGAGGAAAACAAGGTTCAACTAATCTAAAGGTGGCAAATTGCTCAATTCAATATAAGTTTTTAGCAATACATTTCCTTTCTTCTTATGCACATATCCACTCATATATCATTCTAGAGCATAAAGATAGAAGCAAGCAGACAACAAATCATAGTGAAGAAAATAAACATTGCCCATATGTAAATGGTTACACTTCAAATATGAACATAAACCTTTTAGGTAATCTTGAGCTAAAATGGTGAGGCTTACTAACCGATGGATGAAATTTTTTCTTGTAAGGGGTCATTCACTTGAAAGGACTCGGCACAGTAGAGGAAAAATTGAAGTGGAACAAAAGAAAACCTGGCCAAAAAAAAAAAAGTTTCAATCAAAATGGTTATATCACAGGAACTATAGCAGCACATTTGCTTAAGTTCGAATTCACACCAAAAGGATTAAGCTAACTAATAGGAATCAAATCACAACCACGGCTGTCCCTGAGTTGAAACCATATCGTTATATTCACTGGAGAATATTAAAAAATAAATAGAAGAAAACTGAACAGTCATAAATCAAAAAGCTAAAAACAGAAGATCGTGAACTTACCTATAAGTTGCATTACCAGCTCCAAAGGAAACCAAGTCCCCATTCTTTAAAGTGATTTCTTTGTTGGGGAACTCATGGACCTTATCCTTTGACCCAAGATTTCTACTGATGAATGTTCCATACTTGGAGCAATCCCGAATGCGGACTTTTGTGGATATGGTAGAACCCAGTGAAGAAATCATTTCATCGACAAGAATTTCAGCATGGACACGGGAAACTCCTTTGTCCTTGTTGATAATTACATCACAACCTGAAGATGGAAAACATTGATATGCATAAGAGAGTTGAATAGATGAGAAGAGGCCACCACCATGCTAGAAAAGTGCTGTAAGTACCTTTTCGTCCAACTTTATATGACCCCTTTGTGAAAATGTAATATCTTTCTTCACCTGTCGTAAGAAATCATCCAGCACTCAATAAAAAGAACAGCTTTTTGCTACTTCTAGTTGAACTTCAATACCCAATATCATAGTAAGAACTTGAATGCCCACTATATCACAATAGCAAATAACAGAGAAAAGGAAGCAGACAAAAGACTAAACAAAGAGAGGATGCCTGAAAGAGGATCGGCGGGAGACAGAGCCCAGACCATCGTCCCGTCCTTCTCGCTACTCTAGTAGGTGTTGAGTAGTATTTTGTCTCACATAACTCAATTTAAACTAATTCAGTTTAAAATTGAATATTTATTATAATATTTGTCAAGTGTATAAAAATGTTAATATTTAAAAAAAATCACATAGTTTACACAATGAAACTTTAATTTTTTTCGTCAATTATATTTAATTGATGTTATTTTAAGTTTTAAAATCAAACTAATAACTAAATCAACTTTGTATATATCGATAATTTACTTGGATCACAAATATCTAAAATCTCAAATTATGTTTTGTAGATAGAAAACTTATAAAAATTTTAATTTTATTTAATTTTATAATATTAGTTAGAATTATTAAAAATAATAATAAAATACATAAACTTTTAATTTATAATAAAGTAACTTAATGTTAACCCTCAATTTAATAATGCTAATCACATAAGTAGAATTATTAAATATATGGCATACAAGTAGAAGATTGGTGACATGTAAAAAAAGAATTAAAAATGAGGTAAATGATATATGAGATAATTAATTGTAAAGTGTTCAATCTTTTAAGTTTTTTCAATATATTGTCTAATCTTTTAAAATTTTCAATTTGAGTAATCTACATTTTAAAACTTTAATAGTTGAGTTCAAAATGTTAATTATGTTAATAATTTGCTGATTTGGATAACAAAATCTTTGTAGTTTTGTTGATATTACATGGAGATTTCTACCTAAACTATTAAGGTTTTGAAAGGTTGGTCACTCGATTGAAAAAATTAAAAAGATTAGGCACTTGATTTAAAAATTTCTAAAAAGTTGGGCACTTTAGTATTGGTTATTTCATTATATAAAATATCAAACTTTGCTTAATTTTATCATACTGGTATGAACTTTCAAAAATAATGATAAAATACTCTTAACTTTTGATTCTTTTACAAAAATAGTCAATTGTTAGCCTTATAGTTTACGTGATAAATGATTGATGCAATAACTAGTAGGATATTAACTTTGGAAGCAACACTTGGGCTCATCGAAGAAATAGACATAAATAACTATTAGTGATAGTCTAGTAATGGACAAGGAAGCAAGTGTACACAATATGAAAGTTGTCACTACATTGGTAACTCATGACAAAATAACTCCTACATTAACAGTTATAATTTACAGTGGAGGAATCACCTAGATTTTTATGGAGAAATCACATAGCCAAGAAGCAACCTTTATATGGACTCTATTAACAATAGCAATGGGAGAATAAACCAAGCTTAGAAGAGATAGTCCTCATCTCTGGTAAATAGCTTATAAGCCAAATATTGACAATTTGAAATATTTTAACTGTTTGACCATATTAAACAGCTGATGGAGATGTTGGTAACCAGTTAATTGGGATGGTGGATTAACCCAATCAGCTGATTTTAAAAAAGATCCTGTGTAGGAGCGTTTTGCTCTGTTGCTGAAAATGTAATATACAAACGGTTGATTATACCCTTTAATTATTGCTATTACTTGCATTTCTCTGCAACCAAAGAAGCCATGCATGAACGAAACCAACATACTGAACAAAGCCATCAACAAAACCATGCATAAATGAAGCCATGCTATTAATTGTTCCCTTTAAATTTATTCTGTGAAGCCATGCATGAAGTATGATGGCATGTTACTGTAGCTTAATTTATTTTGAATTATGCTACAGTAACATGGACTATATTACTGTAGCATAATTCAAAATAAATTTTTAATTCATCAGAGTCTCTCAGGAGGTGATGCAGCAGCCATTCTTCTAAACTCATGTACTTAACAAGCTTGGAAAAGCTCCAAGCTCAATTCTCCATGCCATGCGTTTCTCTGCAACTAAGGAAGCTATGTATGAACGAAGCCAACGTACATGAAAGAAGCCATCAATAAAACCATGCATGAATGAAGCTATGCTATTACTTGTGCCCTTTAAATTTATTCTGCAAAGCCATGCATGCAGCATGTTAACATGTTACTGTTTAGCATAATTCAAAATAAATTCTTAATTCATCATAGTCTCTCGAGAGGTTATGCAGCAGCCATTCTTCTCAACTTATGTGCTTAACAAGCTTGGAAAAGCTACAAGCTCAACTCTCCATTCTATGTGTTTCTCTACAACTAAGGAAGCCATATATGAACGAAGCCAACAAAACCATGGATGAATGAAGCCAACGAAATAAATTCTTAACTCAATGAATGCTAATTGTGAGGAAGATGAAGTGGAACCAAATGAGGACGTAACCTCCAATATAGGAGAGTTTGGCAGAGAGTGAACATCCTAACCACTTTGCTTCGCATTCTTATTTAAAGCCTCCAGGTGATGCCTATCATCTTTAATATTATTAGTGTTAATGGCATCATCATCCCAACAAGAAATTGATGGAAGCTGAATTAGAGAAGCCTCTGTTCAATAACCCAGTAGTAATCCCTTTCAAAGTGTTTAAGAACCAGTCCTCTGACTTTTTACCACTCTCTAGAATTAGCTTAATGGACCGCGTTGAATTAGGCTTAAAGAGAAAAAGAAAAAGATGGATTCTCGATGGTCTCAAGGAGGAGGAATTGAGGGCGTTAGTGTTGGTATGATCATATTTTTCAATCATGTTTTCTAAGTCCTTGTCAGTAGTGATCGAGCTAATAGAGTCCAAGTCTTCACTAGGTAGTTGGTATTTCAGAGTGAACAACCTATCATTTAGTTAAGGAATTTGACATTAATAGTTGTCTTACGATAATATATATTATATTATTAAGCAGAGACAAATATGGTTAGTTATGAAGATGGTATTGGTTCATAAATTAAATGTTAATGAGTGAAGTTCTATGCTTTTTGGTCGTTTGATAGTAAAGAAGTTGCCAAAGAATCGATTCTCTATAGCTACAAATATGGGTTTTCTACATTTGCTGCAATCTTGACTAAATTCTCAAGCCAAGTATATGTCAGGTGTCATTAATGTTAAGGAACTGTGAACTCTGCCCGTTTAGCACAATCTGTTACTTGTAGAAAGTTGCATTCATTTCTCTGTTTATCGGTGTGTTCCTACAGGCTGTAGTTAAAACTCAAATATACTCTTTGCAATTACTAATTGTTACTTTCAAAAGCTTATTGCATTTAACTTCATTTATTACTCACAACTGCCCACCGTCTTTTTTTCACCTTTAAAATGGAAAAGCTAGAGTAGAATGTGACAGCACATTGATATGCAAAACTCTCCCTAAACTTCACCGACACGCAGAGTGAAGAAAGTTACAATGGTGTGTTTGTCAGATTTCAACCTATGAAATCTTCCATCTTCCATCTTCTCTAGTAAGTTCATCCTTTCGCTTCCCCAATTCTCACCTTCATATTTTTATTATTTTCAAATGAATAAAAAAGATTACAATCTTGATGAATGGTGAACTCGTATGTGTTTCATTATAATTCTTGATATGATTAAAATGGACTTTTACAAAGTATCAATCCAGTGTCTAGATGTTGGAATTATTAATTGAAACATTTATTAGGGAACATTCACTTAAATAAAGAGTTTATAGTGATATCGTCACTTCTAGATGTTTTATAGAGATTGGTGAATAAACTGGTGCCAATAATTTGATGAACTAGTTACCTATCAAGTCTTAACACCAAGATGAGATCTTGTATGTTAATCATCATATAGAGTGAAGCGGGAGATCTAAAAGAAAAAATCAAAATAAGGGCAAAGCGATAATTTTACCTTTTTATTGTGTGGATGACTATAATATGGTTCATAACAGAGTTTTCAATTGGACATCTAATTTGAAACATTTGTTCTCATAATTTTTAGTAATTCAAGAATTCGGCTAATTGTTTTTAGTGGAATGACATTTGGTCAATAAGTTGGAATTAATTCTAATGAGAATAAATTAATTCCGGGCTTATTGAAGCTTGAATTATATAAGTCTAATTAGATTTCCTATTTGGCTTCTAGGAAAGGTTATCAAGCAAAGTAAGAAAAATAAATATAGGTTACCGAAAAGAAAATAAACAAAGGAAAGGATAGAATTAGATTCGGAATAATAATACTGAAATAATTTAATTAAGAGTTAATTAAATTAGGTTTTAAGCTTATGATTAAATGTTGACTTACACTAATTGATTGTTAACTAGAAGTCTAAAATGAATATTTAATAATAGGTTGGATTTTGATTTTATTTGATTAATTAAATTGAAACATTATTTGTAAAGAGGCAAAACTGAAATCTACAATAATATAGATTTTAGTTTTATATAGCTAAATGGAGAGCTGCACGTTTAACATTGAATTGTTAAATATAAGGTGGGTTATTATCATGCTTCATCAACATTAAATGGTTTAATGGTGTCCTCATTAAATGGTTTAATGATTTTATCATTAAATGGTTTAATGGTTTTCATTTAATGTTGGCATGTAGAATAACATATAAACCTTTTAGCATTCTTTTGATTAATAAAGGAGTTAGTGCATTTGTTGCTCTCTCTCCCTTCTTTCATCATTTAATCGAAAATGAGAGTGTCTTATTTTTTGTTTTTGTCTTTTCATCTAGCCATATTAAATAAATGGGAATGTCTCATTTATTGGCCACTCTTTCATTTTGATTAAAAGAATGAAGTGGTGCATTGGTTGCTCTTTCCTCCTCCTTACTTTCATGAGTTAGCCGAAATTAGGAATGAGAATGTCTCATTTTTGTTCTTTCAACTAGGTGATCATAAAAGGAAAACCTCTACGATATTTCTTCTCCTTTCTCATCAAAAGATCTTGTTAACCAAGTTATCTAAGGAGAACAAGTGGTAGATCGGATTAGTTGAGGATACAATAGTAAGGAGTGAAAGCTGTAGCAAAGGAGTCGATAAAATTTTGATCTTGTACCGTATCATGTATGGATTAAAACATGTTGATTTGGTTATCATGCTTTCGCTGCGTTTGTATTTCAAAAAAGTTTTTAAAATATATTGTTTAGCCAAATCTAGTATGATATTGTTTTTTGATCCAACAGTTTACATGTGCTGTTACATGCAGGTCAATTAGTATCTGGATGCCACGTTAATAGCCTAATTTATTGTCTAATCCATGTGGAATTTAAGAAATTTTTTAATTAATTTTGTTCAATTTTGACTTAAATGAAATACTCTTCAACCCTAAATTAACGATTTTTATGTTTACCCTTTTTTCTTCTCTCGGTTGTGCGTTCACTCCAATCCCTGGATGCATCATCACTTAATGTATATGCCTTCACTCCAATCTCACTTGTGCCTTATTGGTAGTGTGACTGTGAGATCTCTCTTTTAGTATTGGAGGTGAATGGGCACTAAGGTTTTTGGAGATCTGAAACATACATACGCTGTGATTGAAGACCAAAGTAGGTAATGAGTCATGCTCCCGTCTAATTTTTGTATATAAATTTATGATGTTTTAATATTCACTTTATTCCTTTTCCCTAACAATGTTAAATTTACGTAAATTATTTTATCTTCTTTAAATGGGTTTGATTATTGGGTTGAATAGCATGTAGATGATAATTGTTTTTCATATATATGATATGATCAAGTTTTCTCTTCCCTATGTACTTGACATTGTACGTAGGATATGATTTGTGTCACTTGGTTTAGCTTCGTTGGTGGTTGTCCATGTTTTGTTTTTCTCTATCTGTTGGGTTAAAGATAAAGTATAACATTCATAGAAGAGAGGCAAATTATTAGGAGAAAACAAATTCAATTCTTTAGACATCATTTAGTTGTTGGTGGGTGCACAATCAACATTATAGCATTATGATGTAATACTTGAGAATGAGGTTAAGTAATAGTTCGCCAAAATAATGAGGTTGATTAGAGGATTCAGTTTGTTGTTTTCTTGGTTGTGATTTTGTGTTGGGTTGAAATTTTTGAAATTTCCAACTTTGGCTATAGGAATGCATTCTAAGCTTGATATGAGGTTATACAAGCTGATATTCTTTAACTTACCTAGTTAAATGGGACTATGACGGAGAGACTAAATATTGTTTCTGTAGCTTGAAAGCACTTAGATGGACTTCATGGACTGATGAAAATCCAGGAAGAAGGTTTTATGGTTGTCTACTCTTTCCAATAATTTTGGCACATTTTATGTTGTTTTAGCTAAATATGTTCATATATTTCATTAACGAATTACTGCTTTTTCTTTGATGGTAGAGTGAAAATGTTTATGGATTTAATGGATGACATGATGAAAGATTTTGTCCAAGAGAAAGACATATTATCTTAGAGCTAAAAACTATAGCAAAGATGCTATATCGTCAAAATAATCTATTGAAGGATGAAGTGACAGAGTTAAGAGAGAATGCACCATATGTTTTGTAAGCTAAAAGAATTACAGAGAATTTGAAGTTGAAGAATGAGTTAGTTGCCACGAGGACAGGTTATGAAACACATGCAACAAAGTGCTGGAAATGGTTTGATTTTTTAAGCTTATGTTTAGTAGTTTTGCTTATATTTGTTAGTCTAAATAATTAAGGCAAAAAAGGAAATAATTTTACCTTTAAAGCCTTACCTAGAAATGGTTTGATGTACTAGAACAATGTGTCAATGTTCTGCACCTAACCTGATGTTGGAAAGTGCAGAGTGTTAGAAGTTTTAACATCTGTTGTATTACTAATTTGATGTTCTAGCCTAAACAGGAATGATTTTTGATGTACTAAACTAAACATGTTTGATGTATTAGCCTAAAGATGTTTAATGTTTTAACATTTGGTAAGTAAGATTAGTGACAAAATAGGATCTTTAATCAATGGAGATGGAGTATTCATTAGCAGTCAAAAGGAGTTTAAAGAGGCAGCAATTGACTACTCTAAAAAATGTTATTCATATTTTACCTCCAACCCAATAATTAACACAACTGTTAAGTTGTTTTATAAGCCATCAAATTATTGATGAGGAGGCAAAGATGTTTAATAGACCTATAATTCCAATTATTTGTATTAACAATGTACATGTTCTACCATTCATGAACTTCAACAAAAATGAAAAAACTAAAAGAAATGCAATTCACATTGATTGGAAAATAAAGGAAACCAACACTTTACTACAGAAAGCTGATGATCTCTTTCCATCCATAGACTTTAAGCTTTCCTTGAAAAATACAAAACATTGCAGAGAATTTGACAATTCCAATAAGCTTCCATCACCCTTCTATCACCCTCGGTAACCTATTCATGAACTTCAACAAAAAGGAAAAAACATACAAGAAATGCAATTCAAACTGAAATTGGTAGTCATTGCATTCTTAATAACATTAACCCCAACACGATCCTTATAATCTATTGTTGCTCAATTCACAAATATGACAAAATTGTCCAGTTCACTAACAATTAAATGTCAAGTTTACATTTTTTTCTTTTGCTTTGAAGATGTAGTTTGACTTTGTTAGCTTAGATTCACATATACAGTAACAGCTTCCTTCCTCTTTATTGATTTCTGCCTAAGGTTTAGTAGTCTCTGACTTCTCCTTCCAGGTTATAGATACAATGCAAATGTTTGTTAATTTGTATGAATTAATTAATGTTTAGTAAAAATGGAAATATTTAACAATTACATTTAGTATCTGCAACGCTGTGGTTTCACTTGTCTATACCCCCGTCCCTTTCATTCATTTCTTAATCTTCCTGTTTGCTTCTTATTTAAGAGAAGAGTATGTGCCAGGCCTTTTTTCCTGTAATTTTTGCTTGAGAATTTGGACTATATTAGTCAGCTGCCAACATCTTCAATCTGCTTCCATCATTTGCAACACTATAACCAGGCTCTCTTCTCCCTCTGATTTGGTTCTTGGCAGTGGCTTTTGAAGATGTACAGATATTTGTTGTTTTTGAAGCAACTCTAGGTGTTAGGAGAACAATTGAGGCTATTGTATTTGCACTTCCACATACATGAGCAGTACTTGAGGTGCTAGCAGTACCTGAAGTAGTTGTGGCACCTATAGAGGCAGAGGCAGAGGCTTTTGTTCTTCTTTTACCTTTCTTTCCCTTTTCAGTGTTGGATGCAGATTTAGAGGCACTTATTCGGTTGTCAGTGTTGATTTCAATTGTGGATATGTTTTTAGGGGTTGACTGTGAGTTCGTTGTCTTTTGTTCCATATGGAAATCAGTTGTTTTGGGCCTATCAGGACCTTGTTTGAATTCTAGTGGCCTAATAGTTTCTTCATTGCTAATGGGCTAGTCCTTTATACCAGACACCAGTTGAATTGCCTTCCTATATGTTTTGACATATTTAGTCTTCCATAACCAATTAGAAGTGTACTGTTCAACATTAACCCTACTGTCTCTAATAGCATATATAGCATGTGCATAAGGAATGCCAGAGAGGGTATATCTCCGATAAGAACATATTTTGTTCTGAAGCCTCATTACATATTTGTTTTGTCTATGGTCAATATTATGCCTCCTCCATTGTGATGCATTGAATAATGTTGAGCAATCACGACACTCTTCTCAATTGCTTACTATATTCTTGGCCCTAAATTACCCTTCTATTTGGCACCCTCTTTCCTTTTTCTCATAATTCTTTTCATCAATTTTCTTCTAATATGCTCAAATAACCTTAAAACTGATATTTTCTTGCATTAACCATAGTCTTGTTGAAGGCATCACATAAGTTATTATAAACTAACTCAATCATAGAATCTTCCCTCTGGAAAGCCCTGCACCATTGCTAAACTGGTGCATAACTCTCAATATCTTCTACTTCCCTTTGCTTCTTGGCTCTGAGCTTATCCAAATTTTCTTCATATTCCCTTACTATAAAGGATTTTGCAATTTTCCAAAAGCGCTCCTTCACCTTTTCCCCTTCATGTCCTCTTCCATGCTAATTCACATAAACATGTTTAGCATAAAACCTGTGCTCAGTATCTGGACATAAATCAACAATGGCTCTATCAAGTCCCTACAAGGGAAAACATAACCAATTGAATAGGCATGTGGACACAAATCTACATATTTCATAACAGTTATACTCTCAATGAAAGTAAAAATAAGATCGATATGAAACCTTTACCTTTTGTTGGTCAGTCATTACAGTCCAAGCAATTTAGAAGCTCAAGTGAGGTAAATTTTCTTTCAGCTTTTCAATGAACCACTTCCATGTGACTATCAAATCAACTTCAACCATAGCCCAATCAATAGGAAATATTTGATTTTTTCCATCTCTTCCCATAGCATATAGAAGTTCATCCTTAGTTTTGATTTTCAGCCAACATTCATTTAGGCCAAGAAAATGCCTACATCTATGCCTAAACCCATGTTTAATATCTTCTAATCATATATAAATTCTTTCAAATATAGGTGGAGATGTTGGAATTGACCAAAACACTGTCAATGTAACAGCGCTTCCTAGGTTGGTCCGCCTAATCACTTCAGCATAAGACCAAAGCTTCCCAAACCCCTCTTCATTATTGTTCACAACACTGTCTACTAATTTTTTCTTTACTGTTCTCACCATACTCATGGACACTTCAACACCTAAACAATCTTTAACGTAAAATTTGATATCATCATTCTTCAAAAATGGTTGCTTTTTTGAACTTATCCTTTAACAAGTCAGATGAGATGCTGGTGTTTATCCTGGGATTTGTATATACCCTATTATAGTCATGATTGTTCCTGAATTTCTTAACTTGAAATAACTGCAGCTTCCTATCAAATGCTCCATATATATACCAAGGGCAATTCACTGTCCTACATTTACCTTAGACAAAGTTAGGCTTATTTTTTTGTAAACATAACAGTCCTTTTTATTTTGATGGACAACAAACTCACTGCATACTTAAATTGCAAATGATTAAGAAAAATCATCCCTGATTCAATGTAAGGTTCAGTCGTATTTTCACCATAAACAGGGTATTTCCTTTTCTTCCTAGTAGCATCATCCACCATATCATCTACATCACTAACAAGTTCTCTATATTCATCACTGTTATAATATTTAGATAAAACTACCTCATCTTCATCATCTGCATGACCTGCATCAGCTTCTTCTGGACCATTACCTTCATCTCATTGCTCTAAATCCTCTTCAATATCATCATCTGGACCATTACCTTCATCGCCTTGCTCTAAATCCTCTTCAACATCTTCATTCGGACCATTACCTTCATCTTCTTGCTCTAAATCTTATCCATCCCCTTCAACGTCCATATTTGTATCATCTTCATTCTCTATATCTGAAAAATTTTCATCCTCCACATTTGGCACATTATCTAAATTACCTCCATTACCTCCAAATCATTCATTATTAGCATCCTCACCATTATCTTCAACTACATTACCCTAATTAACCTCATTACATTCATCCTCAGTCACTTCAACAGGGGTGGCCACACGATGTTCAATATAAATATCAATACCACCTGTACCTATCATCTAACTAACCATATCTAACACACTAGCTTCATCTTGTGCAACTCTCAAACCATTACATAGTTCAAAACCAGGCATAAGATAAAATATTTTTTTACGTTATGATTCCCATTTCTCTTAAATACATCAACCAATTCAAAATAACTCAATAAGTTCGGGTCAAATTCAATTTCATCGACAAAACCATCCTCATACATAACATCATCACCCACATTAACAAAACATCCCGCATGGTAAAACCTCAGAGTTACTTTATCAAATGTCATTCTATCAAACAAAAAAACCAACTCCAGGAAAATGAAGAGACTCAGTCAAAATGTTGAAAGGAAACACTAAAGTGAAAGTGAAAAATTCTAGCCTAGCACAACACATGATGCTTAACATATTCATAACAATTCCATCAACCAACTTACTAAGTTCTATTACTTAAGGTACCCAGCATTGTTTACACTTGTAAATTGAGAAATATGTTCTTGCTGTGACTCCTAGGCTCATAGAATTTTTCACTTATAAGCCTCATGAGGGTTGCATATCTAGTTTCCAGCTTATATTCCTACCTAATGGTTTATTATGCGTCAATGTTTTAAAAATATCCATATTAAATGCAATCCTTATTCAATTCAACTGTTACATCAACTTTAAGTTACTAGTAATTAGAGTTGTTCAGATTTAAGTTACTACTAGAATAACAAAATCAGAACTTTATGTTATCATCAATGTTAGTCAGAATATTGCAAACAACAATATAAAAACAATACATCAGTTGCAATTAAAAAAATACACACTCATATGATAAATACTCCCACTAATAAAGCAAAAAGTATGTAGGAGGGCAATGAAATTAAAAGCATCAAATTAAGATTATGTAAAACCAACAGCTTTTCTATTATGCTCTAATTTGTAACACCCCACTCCCGTAAGACACGAACCCGACATCGATGGTGATATCCGAGTTCGTGTCCTACGAGGGTGGCGTGCTACATCACTCAGTCAGTCAAAACTCAGTATGAACTTTTTTTTCTTTCCTTCACACACACACATACACATTATAGTATATACGGAAACAAATTTACATACACCATTCAATGGCCTCGGGGCCCTTTTCATAAATACAGTTAACTCCAATCTGTTGATTTTACAAACTGACTTATTCAATAAAACAGAATATCAGAAAATAAAAATACACTAATACAGACGCAAACTGATCCCGACCTCTATCTTTTACTTGCTTACAGTACTCCCGTGTCAAACGGGGTATTCTTCAAGACCTGAAAA
>JANZLD010000007.1:1455824-1468877 GCA_026413575.1 Erythroxylum carthagenense
ATAGATATACCCTTATTAAATATGCACCTCGGTAATTTGCAATAATTAGCATGTGAGAGAAATTGTCTTGAAATTGTGATTATATAATTAAGATAAGAAAGAAATGAAAGGTTAATTTTGGAAGAAAAGTTATAAACATACATACAAAATCAACAATAACATTTATTTTAAATAATTAAAATATTTTTAAAATAACTTTTATTATAAGACAAAAGAAGTATAAAACTGTACAGTAGATCTACACTCCCGAGTGGAGTTTTCTTCGAGCCCTTTTTGGTTTATTGTTATACATGAAAATTGGGAAAGCAGTGAAGCTGAGCGGAAGCGAGGAGTTGGATTCTGGATAGGGACGAGGGTCTGTAAAATGCGTCCTTTTAGGAAAAGATCTGTCTTTTAATTTATGGGTGTCAGAAAATCACTTGAACAAGGACACATGCTTTTGTGTTCGCTTTTCATTCCACTAACATTTTAGTATATTCTTTTCTCTGCGCATGTAATTTCAATAAACGTAAAAGGTAAGAGGCCAGAACGCTTATATTCAGTAGATGGTACTGTCGTTTACATTTTATGTGTGCAGCAAAACGACCGATTGAAATTTGGCAGTGACAAAGCTCTGACACTTTTAATTTGAATACCCTAATTATTTATTTACTTTTTGTTTTAAGATAAATTATATTTTAAATTAAAAACCTTTATTTTATTTTCAATATAATTATCAAAAATATTAATTAAATACTTAAGCTTTAATTTATTAATATTATAATTAATTTATTTCTATCCTATTTCATAAACATCAACTTATTTATTTTCTAAAAGTCTTATTTATTAAATAAATAAATGTTCATAAAATATGATAAAAATAGAATAATAAAAACAAGTGATATGTTACGTTTCTTGTTTATCTCATTCACTTGCAGCCACAAGAAATTGGACCTTGTCAATCAGAGCTCTTCTCACAAAAGAGGCACCCAATTTAAGATTAATAGTGGGCCGGGTTGAATCGACCCATTACCAAAGCCTTTCCTGTTAATATATTGTAACTTTTTTGGTACGAGGGGCCGGATCCTCTGGTCCCTTTCTTATGTATCTATTTTGTGTCATTATATTTGAATTATCTATTTATACAGAACTCACGTAAATAAATAGCTTAGATATAACGACACAGAATAAATACACAAAAAATAAACCAAAAGATCTGACGCCGTGGGATGATTCTACGAATCTGACAAATTAGGCATTAGGTATTTATGAATAAGAAAATTTTAAAAATTGTAATCCAATTTGGCCTTTCTAAATGCCCATCAACTTGTGTTACCACTTCAGATATATTCTCTTGGGTGAAAAATGGATAACAACATTACTGCTTTTCAGGTGGTTCGTAGACAACATCATAGCAAATTTGAAAGATTGCCAGTACATAAGATATGGGGTCAACACCACCCATATGCTAGAGTTATCCTTTAACTTTAAACCTCTTCAGACAACTTGACATGACAAAAGTCGGTGTCAGCTTGCTGCTCTTTATTCACCGTTCAAAGAGAAAAATAGAAGTTACATGTTAGTTGGATTGGTTCTCATTCAAGGTGTACCTAGTATTCCTCAGCTTCAAAATACAGTTAAACATGGCCTCACTTAAGAAGGTTATAATATAATATAATATAATTCATACATCAACCTATCAATGTCAACATTAGCAATGAAAGAATATAATATAAGCTCTAAAGTTTTGATTTCCCACCCTTTTCTCCAGGCATCCGTAATGCATCATAATGCATCCTGCCCATACTCAGCAATAGATATCAGACGACCAGCAGTATCATCATACATGTATACAGTGATTGGCATCCTGCAGTATTTCATCCTCAAATAAGTTAATACGAACACGAACACGAGCACAAACAATTGCATGCATCCAAATTCTGTCAGAGAGTTACTTAAGAACATGTGAAGCCATGAGCAACTCAGGTCCATACATGTGGCTTCCTCATCCTGGCTACATAATTGTCGAAATCCCCTTCCTGTAAGTGTAGATTTTCCAAAAGTCGTGATTTAACCCGTCCATACATGTGGCTTCCTCATCCTGGCTACATAATTGTCGAAATCCCCTGATACCCTTTTGCCTGGCATGAAATTGGGTATCAACTACAACACGGGGGAAATATTGTCTATCAAGTCGTGGCTTCGTGCAGATAATGCTAGTCCAGGAGCTTTTACCATGTAACGGGAACCCAATGAAGAACAGTTGATTATTAAGACACGAGGAAGGAGATTTTGGAGTAGTGGAAAGAGATATGAAAATATTGCTCTAGATGGATATAACATCAACTATAAAATCACCAAACAGTCGAATGCAGATGAGTCGTACGTTAACTTTTCGCTTGAGCTTACTCCTGAAGATCGAAGGAATGTTCCCAGATGGCTTCTTGATTATGATGGAAATACTTGCGAATTGGAGTCGACTGGCAGGGTTTGTTCTGCTTACAGTCAAGCATGTGATGGGAATAGCACAGAGAATGGTTGCGCAAAATGGGAAGGACCGGAGTGCAGGAGGGACGGTGACAAGTTCAGTAAGCGAATCACGAACCCTTGGCCTGGTTGGACCTTTCTGGATAGCCATAACTTCAAGAATCTTAGCTTCGCGGACCGCAAAGAATTATGCTGGAGAGATTGTAATTGTTCTGGAGTCCAGGAGAATAGCGGTTTACGAGACGGTTGTAGTTTCTATCATGGGCCTTTAAATTACGATAATTTGACAGGGGATGAACAGAAATTTTACGTCATCATTCCAGGTCCTCTGCCTGATCATAAAGGCAAGTACATACGTTTGTTCATGTCTTGGTTATTAGCTCATTCTTCAGAGTACTGACACAGAGGAAATTCTGAGTCTTCAATTGTACTGAACTTTCTGGTACTGTACAACACTGCAGCTAATACGACAGGGGTATGGATTGGTATTGTTGTATCCGCAACTGTAATTGTGGCTTTAATGGGCATCTTTTTGTACTTGAGATGGAGAAGACTCAGATTAGAAGGTAACGTTAATTTCCTAAGCATCAAACGTGCTGTTTATCCCAGTGAAATATGCTAAGCCATGGTCGACCCCCTAATACTAATTTCAAGTTCTGGGTCTTATCAAATCCTAAACAGAGAAGTTTCTGAAGGAGCTAATGACCTCAGATAGACCAAGTGATGCAAATGAGCTTGAAAATGGTGGCAACAGGAATAATTTACAAGTATATAGTGCTGCAGAAATCAAGACAGCTACAAATGGCTTCTCATTAGCGAATAAACTTGGCGAGGGTGGTTTTGGTCCAGTTTACAAGGTAACTTCAGTTGAGAAAACAAACAAGAAAAATGAGCAGCCATATTTGTACAACAGCTTAGCTGTTTGTTTGGACATGCTCAGGGAAAATTTGCTCAAAGGCAGGAAATAGCAGTGAAGAGGCTATCAAGAAGATCAGGACAAGGGCTGGTGGAGTTCAACAATGAGCTCATGCTAATAGCCAAGCTACAACACAGGAACCTTGTCAGGCTCTTAGGTTTCTGCTTTCAAGGTGAAGAGAAAATGTTGGTGTACGAGTACTTGCCAAATAAAAGCCTGGACTTTTTCATATTTGGTGAGTATGAAAATCTAACTAGAGTTACGCGTTTATGGACACAGTATTACTCTTGCATCTTTTTTCAACTATGTTTTATTACTTGATAGGAGATCAATCAAAAAGGGAATTGTTAGATTGGAACAAGCGCTTTACCATAATTGACTTCTTGTTTTGTCAACTTTGGCAGTGGTTACATGCCTCCATAGTATGCCATGGAGGGCAGATTTTCTGTGAAATTTGATGTATACAGCTTTGGAGTATTTATGCTAGAAGTAGTGAGCCGTAAGAAGAATCACGGCATCTATGATTTCGATCGTAGGCTCAACCTTGTCGGTTATGTAAGTTTCACTAACTCAAATCTAACTTTTATCCAAATTAATGAATTTTATTTTTCCATGATCATAATGAGTCAATATTGTATCAATAACATCCTAAATCTAAACTCACGTAATTATCCTACGACTTGTCATCATGTATCTTAAGCGATTAACAATTTTATATCTTTCAACTTGCCGATTCATTGAATGATAATTATGGCCTTATTAGGCATGGGAGCTATGGAAGGTTGATCCACTAAAGCTAGTAGACTTGGCCATAATGGAATCGGCTGTTAAAGATCAATTATTGAAGTGCATAAACGTGAGCTTGCTATGTGTAGAGCACAGTCCATTCGACAGGCCAACCATGTTAGATGTTCTATCTATGTTAACAAGTGATGTTAAACAGTTGCCAAGCCCAAAACAGCCAGCGTTTTATAATGCTAAAAGAAATTCGACAGAAGAACAAACACAAGTTAGTTGTTCAATAAAACAGACGTCCTTAACTGAGATGGTTGGACGATGAACATATCACATGTCACATACTTTGAATGTATACATATATATCTTTATTTCAATATATTAGAGAAGTTCATGAATGTGGAACATGTCATGATATATATATATATATATATATATCATGTAGAGGTAAGGAGGAAGTTGCATGTTTGGTTTTGATGGGAATTACCTAGACTGAACAATCTTTGATGTGTTGTTACTTGCATAATAGTGCAAGCTCCTTGTTCAAAATAGATACGTAGATGCAGAACATTTAAATTTTCCTTTAAGGTTAGTTGGTTTGGTTCTCATTCAAGGTGTACATACTATTCCTCAGCTTCAAAATACAGTTAAACATCGCCTCACTTAAGAAGGGTATAATATAATATAATTCATACATCAACCTATCAATGTCAACATTAGCAATGAAAGAATAAAATATAGGCTCTAGAGTTTTGATTTCCCAACGTTTTCTCCAGGCATCCGTAATGCATCATAGTGACCAAAACCGTGATATAGGACTCTAATGGGGTTTTTCTTGCCATATTCCTGTCCATACTCAGCAATAGATATCAGACCACCAGCAGTCTCATCATACATGTATACAGTGATTGGCATCCTGCAGTATTTCATCCTCAAAAAAGTTAATACAAACATGAACACGAACACGAACACAAACAATTGCATGCATCCAAATTCTGACAGAGAGTTACCCGAGAACATGTGAAGCCATGAGCAACTCAGGTTCACCACCCCATACATGTGGCTTCCTCATCCTGGCTACATAATTGTCAAAATCCCCTTCTATGAACCTGTAAGTATAGATTTTCCAAAAGTCAACCACATTCCCATCATAATCACATCTTGATCCATTTTCAAGTGCACGTTATGCTAGGAAATAGCTGGATTAATACGATCTCTATAGATTGGAACAGAACCACCAAAGTGAACTTTTTAGGGATGATGATGATGTTGGTAGCTCAAATCATGGCTTTAATGATTGGCCATGAACGTAAAGTCTTCCCATTTAGAATATTGGATAGTAAACAGGATCCGGTTCTATGGGAGAAACCCAAAAGTAAAATATACGAAAACGACATTTACCACTCTGTCTCCTGCCTTCTCTTGATAAACTCATCCGCAACCTGACAAATTCATCAAGCTAGGAGAGTTAGTGGTAGATTGATGAAAAACCATGCAACTTATGAAATGATCGCACAATCAAAGAATAAGATCAGGTGATACTTCCACAGTAAAAGTTGGCATTTGATAAAATCTACCATCATTTGTTCAAAAACTTGCATTCCATTAGAAGAAATTTGAACAAGGATAAGCATGGAGCATTACTCTGGATCGCAACTCATCAGCCAATTCCCTCTGAAGGTTTTCAGTTGGAGCAGGTTTCCCAGCCCGCAGACAAGCTCCATGAGACACAGAGCGGAATAAACATCTTCCATCACCAGGAATTCCTGTAGAGAACAAAATCGGAAACATTAAACCACATTATTACAGTGAGAGGACAGACAAAGCACTGTTAAGTAAAATTAAAAGCAAACTGCTTTTAACTTGGATTAATTTGGTGGTTACCTATAACAGAATAATCAGTATAGACCTTTTTTCCATGAGAGAATTTAACATGTGAGAGGTCACACTCATCTTTGTGGTTATTCTCCTTCATAAATGAGTCAGCGTGTGACGGTTCAGCACTTGAATAACAGGTGAAGAGACTGAATATTACAATTGTGGACGCAAATCTGAGCGACCAAGATAGAGGTCCCATACTACCCTTAATTTTGGAGAGCATCCC
Organism: Erythroxylum carthagenense; assembly: GCA_026413575.1. Taxonomy (NCBI): domain Eukaryota; kingdom Viridiplantae; phylum Streptophyta; class Magnoliopsida; order Malpighiales; family Erythroxylaceae; genus Erythroxylum; species Erythroxylum carthagenense. Next base: position 1,462,046 of record JANZLD010000007.1, read on the forward strand.
TGAATTTGAAACTAAAAGCCTCAAATTCATAAATCGGGAGGCCAATGAAATATTTAGTTTGCTCTTTAGAGGATCTTGTGTGCTTAGTAAACGTTTATGATTCGAAATCCACAAATGATACCTTTGTCTGGACCGGGCAGACCATAAACACCTTTTCTGCAGCATTTGAAAGCTCCCAATAGATGGGAAATAGATTGTCTTTAAAGCTGATAAGTGGGTGTAATTTGACCTAGATTGTGCAGGATAGAAACAGAAAAAACATGAAGTTGATTGTCCGATGTTCAAGTTTGTCCTAACCGTATGTGTAACACATCCACTCAGCCAGACAGCACCTTTTGCATGTGTACTAATGGTTGAGCAAGCTATCATACTGGCATACCCTGAGCCACAGGCACAAAATACAATCTTAACCATTAGCTTGTTAAAAGAAGTGAGTTGAGGGCTGGAGATACAAAACCACATTACAAAGTACAATCAAAATGACACAATATAAAGATGGCTATGTAAATCTTTCCTTTTACTTGTGTACAGCAACACAATAACAAACCAAAAAGCCACAAAATCTAATTGTTAAGATTTCCTTTTGTATTTCCAGTTTTGCACACAAGCAGGAACCTACTGTTGAAGCCCAGTAATAGTTACCAATAAAAGTTAAGAGGGAAGTGGAAGCATCTTCATGCCACCTTTCTAATGCGGTATCATCTCAGAGTAAGAGAAAGCATATAAATATAGCAAAATCACCAAGATTACAGCAATGAGTTCACATATGTAATAATGCTTAAAATCACCCAGGGCTCGACTCCTACAGTGGGTGTGTCATGTAGCTCTCGTTTCAGAGTCATTGCAATTTGATAAGCGACTTGCCCACCCCAGAATAAGAATTTTACTTTAGATCACTCTATAGTTCTATCATGGTAAAGTAACCTTCTAAAAGAAAAAGTAAAAGAGGTCTCTGATTTTCACATTCCTTGATCCTTCAGCTAAACCGGAAGGAAGTAGAAGGGAACAGAGTATAGTCAATTAAACAAAAAAAGATAACTAAAACTACTGATACAAAAGAAAGAAATATGATAGTATAATCCTGGTTTTTATTTTAAGCATCAACAATCATTAGCATTACACCCTAGACTTCACTCAAGAACATGAATACGTAATTATTGATGTGATTGGAGAACGTTTTTGGATATTACAAATGGATTTAACTCCTGTACCATGAGAAGAGCATGAGGTTCCAAAATGGATCCTAATTATGAAGAATTTACGTAAAAAAAACCTTCTTTATTTAGTTAGCATTAAAATGATGGTCAACTAATGCAACACAAACTTAGTATCGCATTGACAACTCCACGGATCAACCTGAGGATTTAGATTATGGAACTAGGATCAACATTACCCATTGTTAATTTGCAATCAATACGAACCGTAACATGAAGCACATCTTCCAAACACGTGAAAAGTTGTGTATAAAGTTAATCTCCACAAAATAAATCAAAGGACTAATAAACCCAGCTAAGTAAGTCTCTCCGATCTCAAGCGAGTAAACAGTTAATTCACGAAGCACCAAAAAAGTGGTTGAATTAGGCATTGCGTAAATACAAGAAAGAGAGGCGCACCTTCCTTTCGCCTTCAGAACTCAAAACAACAGTAACATCAACAAGGATGAAGGAGAAACAGAAAAAAGGGTATACAAAATATGAACTCGAACTTGAGAACGAAAAACCCAGAAAGGAACACACGTGAAAAGGGTTATGAAATCAAAAAGGACAATGAAGTGTACCGGACTCCAGAAGAGGCATGGTAGGTGCTTTAAGTAAAGAATTATACCTTTTCTGAACACAATGAAATAGAATTTACAGTCAAAAGGCAGACGATAATTCGTTTAGATGCGACGCATTAGATAGAACATTTCTGTATTGGGGAGAGGAAGACAAGGCAGCACCGTATCCGTTGATACTATGCACTATTTTAGATAATTATTTAAAATTATAACATAATTACTAAATTTTATAAAATTATAAAATATTCCTTTAGCATATTGTATTATATAATTTTATTTTTAGTTATTATCATAAATTTAATATAATAACTATTTTGTACTTATTAATATTATTTTCACGTATTTCTTATAAAAATAATAACTATAAATAATATGATAAGAAGAAGATCGATAATTTTCATAAAGAGTCTCCATTTTCTTGTATTTGAGAAGAACTTTGAAATTAATAGTAAGGAAGCTAAATCGGAATGAATCAAAATTTTTCTTCTATGATTGATCAGTATAAACATCAACAACTCCAAATTGGATCGGTTTCACCTCAACAAATAAGTGCTTGGGTCAAGAAAATCCTACCTAATGAAGAGATTGCTGGAAAGGTGACAAAACCCTACACTTTTTATTAAAAAACCAATAAACCTGAAAAAGATGTATTATTTTGTGAAAGAATTTTTGGGCCTATAAAAAGTAGAATTTGTGCTTGTAGAAATTATCGAATAATCAGAGATAAAGATAAAAAAGAAGACCCAAAATTTTGTAAACAATGTGGAGTCAAATTTGTTCTCATCTTCACTATTGTTCAAGCTTAATGCATCAAATAACATATCAATATTTTTTTATCTAAGATTATCTTTCAAGTTATTCTCTTTTATAAAATTGTAAGACAATAAAAGTAATCTTATAAACAAAATAAAACGATGATTAATTTTAAGCAAGAAAAGTGAAGAAATATATATTTAGATTAAGCTTGTCTATTTAACATATTATAATGGGCATCTTAAAATCACTGCATATATCCATGTATGTCTTTACTTGTGAGTTATAGAAATCTTGCATTATCTCATATGAAACAATTATTATAATAGTTAATATCATTCTCCTATTAGCTTTAACTCTCTTTATAAAACTTGGTTTAAATAGAGATTCAAATTTAAAAGGTCTTTATAAAAAACAACGAATAATAAAGTTATCTTTCTTATCTTTCATTGATGACTACAAGATAAGATGTGTATAAGAGAGGCCTATTTTTTATATTAACCTCGATTGTTTCCTTAACCTTCTTTATGGCATTATAAAAGTAATCTATTGTTACTTTCTCATCATTATTAGTCAGACAAGATATTCTCACCTAAGGCTCATAAAATTATATGATAAACTAACATTGAAATAAATTTCATTAACTTTAAGTATAAATTAGAAAACTTCGTTTTAGCATAGATTTGGCATGTTGAGAAGTAACCCACATATTACTTATCTTAGCTTCTTCTTCATTAAAACAAAGTACTAAAGTGATAACAAATGAATTGCAAATCTTGTAATGGTAAGACAGTACAAATTTCTATTATTAATGAAATCCTTCTTCATCAAATTTTGAACTTATGCACAATTATAAATGAACTTATTCACTTTTCTTACTTTCTACATAGTTTTATTAATCAGCTATAAATATTCTCATTAAGGTGAGCTTTAGGATATTTTTAAGGTGTGTGACAACCATTTTGAGATTGAATCGTAGTTTTAGTCTTTCTTAACACCAAAGAGGAATTTAGAGTAAGATTATAGGATAATCATGACAACTCTTTTAGTTTTTTCTTTCTCTAATGCTACGATTGGTTTGCTTTTGTTTTCATTATAATTAGAAAATAAAACCTTAGTTAGGGTTAGGATATAGCTTGTAATGGATCTTTTAATTATTAATTTATGATAAATCACTTTTTGGTCAAATTTATTCTCTTTACTCTTAATTGTTATTCTCGGTGGTGAGAGAGAGACTATGGGTAGCCAGCTTTGAAGACAAGTTGAGAGAGACTAGGCTCAGGTGGTTTGGGCATGTGCGGAGGAGGCCCTCCGATGCTCTGGTACGGAGTTGTGAGGGCATAACACTTAGTGACATCAAGAGGAGGAGAGGGAGGCCGTACAAGAATTGGCGGGAAGTGATCAAGGTAGATATGTCAGAGTTAGCCCTTAATGAGGTAGTTGCTCAGAATAGAAAAGTTTGGCGTGATTGGATAAGGGTAAAGGATTCACTGTTCTAGTTACCCAATCCCCTTATTTGGTGAGTGACAAAGAGGGATGGACTTTATATAATACTAGGTTCTCGCAAATCTTTCCTCCTTCAGGTATCCCCTCCTTTACTTTTTATTGTTTCTGTATACCACATCATTCTTATATTGTCTCATTTGCATGCGGGTCCACCGGAAACAGCTTCTCTACTATGTAGGGGTAAGGCTGCGTACTATCGGACCTCCCCAGACCCTGTTTCATTGCGGGATTTCAGACTGGGTGATGATGATGATGATGATGATGATGACTCTTAATTGTTATGTTGATGACTAACCATCTTAGAATCAATCTTCTAAATTATATGAAGGACTAAGAGGTGAAGTATGATCTATAAATTAGGAGAATAAACACGTTATAACTAGAGCAAGAGATTTCTTAAACTATTGTGATGACTAAATATATTAACTATGTTAAATGAGTTTAATTAAGTTGAAGTGTGCATGGATAGGTAGTAATTACCTAGTTGAATATAATTGTGTACCTTTAGAGAGAGCATAGATACATAAAGATAAATATTATTTCAGCTTAGATTAATCACAACATGATAATTGTAATTCCATTTAAATGAACTCCATTACCTTATTGATTTTTCTTTGCCTAATTATCTTGTTTTTGTTAGTTTAAAGAGTAATTAATTTTTACCAAATCTTGTTTTATTTAGTTTCATTATTTGGCTAGGATTAATAAATATAGCCCTAGTAGAGTTACATTCTCTACCTACCACTAAACCATCCAGCACTCCTCCTATACCATCCAGCACCTATACGCCATTCAACAACCCTATACTGGCAGAAATATTAGGGGTAAACATTGCGGATGAAAGAGGCGACCTCTAGCTTAGAGCTAAGGAAGTTGATGGAAAAACTTACATAATAATTGTAAACAATTTGTAAGTGAAGTTCTAAAAATTTTGTAATACATAGGAGTTTTAAAAATTTTGTAATACATGAAACGTGCTATAAAAATATGTCATCTAAGTTCAAGGAGAAGATAAATCTTAAACGTTATATATGGAAGAATATCTCTCAGGCGATAAAGGATTTTTATTATCAAGAGTTTAAGGTACAAAAATATATTCTTTAATCTTTTTTATTTTATCTAATTTTATACATTAATTAGATAAATATTGTTGTTTATAAGTCAATATATTTTTCTTTTTTCAAAAGAATTTTTTTTATGATTCAAAATTTGATGATGTAATTTATAATGTAAGGAAGAGGTGAGCTCATACATGTTATAGAGACTTTCTTAGTTTGAAACATAAGAATGGTGTATGACCACCATATATAACTGAAGAAATATGGAGTCTCGATACATAAGAATAGTGTATGACCACCATATATATGAAGAAATATGGAGTCGTTGACAATAGTATTAGGCATCATTTGAGGTTATGTTTATTTCAGAGCATAATTCTGCAAATAGGTGTGCAGGATTGGACAGAGAGAGTCTACATTTACACACTGAAGGATTTATGGCCCACTAATAACATGCACAGAAACTCTAAGTATAAAAAATTTACACTTATATTCTAATTGTTGTACTTTGATGTATGAAATTTGATTTCAACGTAATTTTACGCATGAAATTTAGAATAAAATATGTACATTATAGAGAATAATAATGTTATCAATATCTGGTACCATTAATAGTTATATTGTTAAGTTATTTTTTTCTAATAGGGGTATTGTTATAAAAATAGAGTAAACTTTGTCGAAATTTTTGTAAATTGTAGTTACTTATAACAATATATTTTGATGCGAGAAAAGAAATGTGAAACCTTAAAAATTAAAAGAAATGGACCCTCATTAATACCGAATCAATTTTCACTTCCAACAAATGAACAACAAAAAGAAGTTGCAACTTTGAAGAAAAAAATGACATGGAGTCAAGGATTTTTACTCATTGCCATTGGAGTTATTTTGAGTATTATTGTTAAGGACATTCTTAATAAAATATAAGGCTTGTATGTATCTTCAACCTATTATGTAATTAATTCCATGAATGCTTAGATGTTTTATTAACTTATTATGTATTAGAATTTCGAACTTGTAGGATTTTTTAAAACCTATTATGTAATTAATTTCATGAATGCTTACATGTTTTATTAAATTATTATGTACTAGAATATCTAACTTGCAAGAATTTTTTACCTCTTATGTAATTAATTCAATGAATGCTTGGCTAATATATTAAATTATTATGTATTAGAATTTCTCACTTTTATAATCTTTTAAAACTTATTATGTAATTAATTTCATGAATGCTTACATATTTTATTAAATTATTATGCACTGGATCATTTAATTTGTGCAATTTTTTAAACCTATTATGTCATTAATTTAATGAAGAGCTTTGATATTTTATTAAATTATTATATATTAAAATTTCTAAATCGTAGTTTTTTTTTAAACTTATGATATAATTAATTCCATAAATATTTAGATTATCTATTAAATTATCTTAATTGCGTTGAAATCGCTCCACCTCAGGCCTCACCGTCTAAGAACCACATGGCACCAATCCTAATTAAGTATATATACTAAGGATGAGTGGGATGGACGACCACGTGTAACACCCCACTCCCGTAAGACTCGGACTCGACATCGATGGTGATATCCGAATCCGTGTCCTGCGAGGATGGGATGCTACCTCTCTCAGTTAAAACACAGTACCAAAAATTTTGTTTTGAAACAACCATACACTTACATATATGTATGTTGCGGAAAACAGTTTACATAACCAATCTGGTAGATACAATGACCACGAGGGTCC
>JANZLD010000007.1:1482899-1495401 GCA_026413575.1 Erythroxylum carthagenense
TTTTACCAAGGTACCCGGAAATACCATGAATGCATGTCAAAATATCAAAGAGATAGAACATAAATCGGACTAAATTTCCGTAATATGCTCACCCCTAATTTGGGGTGTTACATCATATTCATCTCCTATCTGAAATTCTATCCAATTTCGAGATTAGGAATTCTCTCTTTAGTCTCAATCTAGACAAAGCTTTAGGACCTGATGGAATAATGCCCATTTCATCCTAAAGGTCCTAGAACTTATTATAACCTCATGTTTGTAATGTAATAAAATAATTTGTTTAGCTCAGGAACCCTACTCAAAAAAATTAAACAAAAATTTTCTTTGCCTAATCCCTAAAACTCCCGTTACCTCATCCTTCAAAGAATTTAGACTTGTATCATGCTAAAACATCCTCTACAAAATTATTTCTAAAATTTTAGCTTTAAGACTAAAAACCCATATGAATGCACTAATCAAATATTCTTAATCTATTTTTATTTCAGGTTGTAATATTGGAGATATCCTCTTGATAGGTAATATTGGAGATAACCTCTTGATAGCATGGGAAAGTTTTAAGGAATTCCAAGAAATCAATCAAAAGTTGCTCTATAAAGATAGACTTCTCTAAATCTTTTTATACCCTCAATTGGAGATGCATTCTTCACACCTTGCAGGTCTTTCGGGTCCCTCCAATCTTCATCAACTGGGTAATTCAATGCATATCCACTTCATCATTCATTGTAGTTATAAATAGAGAGGCTCCTTATATGTTCAATCATACAAGGAGATCTTTTATCTCCTTATATACGACTTCTTTAAAGTTTTTCATACACTCAATTAGAGATTCATTATTCACACCTTGTAGATATCATTAACTTGGTACTTAAATGCATGTCCACTTCATCAATCATTGAGACTACAAATAAAAAGGCTCCTCACATATTCAAAAGGGATAAAGAGATCAGACAAGGAGATCCATTATCTCCTTACATACTTACTCTGACTGCACAGAGGCTTATTAGAATGACCTCTTAACATTTCTTAAAGGAAAATTTTTAAATATCTTTATAAATATAAGAGAGTTAGGATCATTAACCTCTCATTTATAGATGACTTACTTCTTCTATATGGAGTTGATAAAGAATCAGTGTAATAATTATTAGATTGCCTTCAACAATTCTCTAAGATATTTAGACTCTCAATCAATAAGAGCAAAAGCCATATCTTCATTGCTATGGTCTATAACCCCCTAAAGCAATCACTGGCGCAGATATATGGACTTCAATTATGTAAAGCTCCCTTCCAATATCTTAGTTTAGCTATCTCATCTCCTAAACTAACTTATAATGACTGTAAACCATTATTTAATGTTGTTTTATAAAGGACTTGTAGGTAGATGTATAGGAGTTTGTCTTATACAAGGAGGGTTTAGCTAATTAATTCAGTTCTTAATATTACGCACATCTATATGCCATTACCAATCAAGGTTATCAAGGATATTAAGAGAATCCATATGAATTTTCTGTGAAGTGGATCAGGAATCAATTATAGGACTCCTAAAGTTAAGTGGAGAGACATTTTCCTACCTAACTCTCAAGGGGGACTTGGGATAAGTCAAGTCAAGTTGCTAACAAATCTCTAATAGCAAAGAGAATATAGATCCTTTTCAATGATAAAGAAGCACTCTAGGTGAAGTGGATGTCTAAAAAGTATATTAGAGGATCTAGCTTATGGTCTATAAAACATAATTCCAACACTTTTACAACTACTAAACCCCTCATAAGTCCAAAGGAAATTGTAGGTAAGGATATGAAGCATGTGATTGGGAATGGTGAGAAAACAAGCTTTTACTTTGACAATTAGACACATATTGGACCTCTATGCCTTCACTCATTATTTCACACTCTATAACCCTCTCTCTCCTTTAATAATAGGGTCAAAGCAGTAATAAGAGATAATCAATGGAGCTGCCTCCCTAGAGGATTAGTAAACCTTATTCCTAACTTTCCAAATTATTCCCATAATCAATCCAGATTTGATAAAATCTTCTAGCCTAGGGTTTTACCTAATAAGTTTACAACAACCTCTTTTACTTCTCTTTTTAATCCCACCTCTTAGGAAGTTAAATGGTTCAAAATGATATAGTTTAAAAACTATATTCCTAAGTTCTCATTCGTCATATAGATGGAAATAAAGAATAGACAAATATCTTTAGAGAAAATTACTTAAATTGGATAGTCCCTCTGTATCCTATGTTAATCCTAACTTGAGATTAAAGATCTCCTACTATTTGCATATGCATACTCCTCTAATCTATGGAAAAGTATCTTAATTAGATGTAATTTACATTATTTGCCTTACTTTTTGGAGAAACCATAGATTAGGTTTTAAATCTTAACTTTCATAAAGTGACAGGTTGATATTTAAAATTTTTCTAAGCTATGGGATCTATAAGTTATAGAGAGAAGTAAATCGTAAAAGATTCCTCAATACCAAGTATGAGTCTCAAACATTCATTGGACGTGCATTCCAATAGTTGAGGAAACTAATAGTAGCTTTGATTACATTCCAACAAGTAAGGATAACTAGAATATTGATTGACCTATTTTGTGATAATCAATTTTGTAATAAAGTGCACGGTGCAGCTGTAGCTAATATCGACAAGTACGGGTCGATCTCATAAAGATTATAAATACTAGTAATTACCCTTCCCCTATTATCTAGCCTAATGATAATTTTAGATTTTTAATGAAAAAAATTAAAATTAAAATTAAAATTAAAATTAAAATTAAAACTAATAAATTAAAATAGGAAACAATAATTAACACGTATACAATGGAATTCACCTAGAAAACTAGTGCTATCGGAAATTAGTATCTAGGTTTGAATGCCTTTAAACCTTTAACAGATTGATATTTTATCATGCAATTGTTTGGTTGATGTATTGGACCGTGAAGACTTCTATGGTATGCTAGTAGCTAACCTTGAATCCACTAGTAACTAATCCTAAGGTCTCTAATCGAATTACTCAAGTTAAATCTTATAAGATTGTGTTACCAATTTATAAGTCCTTTTATTAGGTTTGACCTTAATATGGAGGATTTATGTCATCATATCTCTAGGGTTACAATCAACTCTTTCTAGTTATGGTACATCTATTCACACTAGATTTCTCAACCTCTACGTATAAAATCAGATTATTAATAAAAACATGTAATCAAATCACAATAATCAATCAAGCTAATTGCATCAATAAAAAAATCAAATCATATCAAAGTATTAACATAAGGTTCACTTAACATAATATTGACCAGATGTTTAGTTACACATGATTGAATATGAAATCAAACATATAATGAAAGAAAAACGAAACAAAAACAATGGGTTCATAATTCTAAACCTCCCATATTCTCTTCTATCGAATGTTCTTGCGACGTAAAGGCTTGATCTTGAATTCTAATGGGTTTTTCGATGAAATCTTCATGTTTTCCACTTCTTTGGACCAAAAATTGTCCCTTCTGTACATTCTCCATGTCTGGAAATCACCTCCCAAAGTCTCCTACTCCCTTTAGCCTCCGAACATAACTTTTTTTATATTAAAATCTAGGCTTTAGGATATGCACGGTCGTGCACAGAAACATGCATAATCAAAATCCATCGAGTATCATAAAAGTGCAGGAATGTGCAAAATTTCGAAATCGTGCACTGCTTTTAGATTGTTGATTTTCTATTTTAGCTGCGTTTTTATCCGAATTCCTCTCGTTTAAGTTCATAAAGGCAATTATCACCTGTAAACACACTAGGAGCAAATTGTGTGCCAAATATATGATAAAAGTATAAAATATCAAGCAAAATATACCAACTATGGGTGGTAAAGTATAGTGAATTATCCATCTATCAAATATATACTAACAGAAAAGAAATTCCATACTAAGTCAAAGATACAACATATGGAGAGGAATTAAAAATTCAACCTTAATTCTTAAACAGTTAAGATCCAGAGTGTATGAAATTCAAGTAGTGAACCTATTCAAAGAAAATGCATACCTGGCTAAGTGTCCCACCTCTATTAAAGTGTTGTTAAATTAGTGACTAATTTGGTCTAACATGAAGTGGTGCATCGATAAGAAGGAAAAAATACTAAATGTTTTAAAACTTAGTAAAATTACAAAGAGCTTGCATAAGATTGGAAACAGAAGAGAAGCCTTTACTAATTTTGGAGTAAAATAGAAGAAGAAAGGAAGCTTCCTACACTATCCTTAAAAACATGACAGAAGTAAAAGGGAGAATTCATTCTTAATCAGCTCACATTTTTCCATAGGAGCATAAAAGGAAGAATATGGAAAGCTGGTTATTTGTTAAGGAGATAATGGTAGCTATGGCATGCACAGTATGGGAAGGACTTATTTCAACTTAGTAGGCTAGTAAAACAAGTGGACTTTGTAACTATTTAATCCAGACCATCTTGATATGCATGGATATTTTGTAGTTAATTTTTTAAAGGTATTTGTACACTTTGTAATTAACCTTTTGGAAATACAATTCTTTAATTTCCAAAAAATATAAGGTTTCAACATATGTATATATATATCTCATCTCCAACCTTAACTCCAAGTAACTTTTTAACAGACTTCCAAGAGTAAAGTTTTGAGTAAGGCAAGGTGCATAGAGCTTGCTAAAATAAGCAAACAAACTAAAAGCTCATTTAAGAGAAAAATGGTCGTAACTTTAAATAAAGCTTTTCAATTACTTCACATGGATTTATTTAGCCCTATTGGAGTTATTATTCTAGGTAAAAAAAAGTTATGTATTTGTCATAGTAGATGAATTTATTAGATTCATTTAGGCATTATTTTTAGCTAGTAAAAATTATTGCATTGGAGATTTTGATAAGTTTGTTAAAAAGATTTCAAAATGAAAAAGAAAGCTTCATTGCATTAATTACAAGTGATCATGGTAGGAAATTGAAAAAGAACTATATGAATTTTCTGTAAACAAAAAAAACATCTTTAATAATTCTACACATAAAACTCTTTAATAAAATGGAGTTGTTAAAAGGAAAAATAGGACTTTGTAAGACATGACTACACGAAAAATCAAGGATTTTAAAACTAAATTAGACCAACTAGTTCAATTATGTAAAGTAAAAAATAGCAAGTTTTTCAGTTCAGTTCAGATTTAAACATCATAAATAAAAATTAGCTAGTTTACTGCTTAATCGATCAATTTTTTGCAAAACCATAATTAGTAAAAACTATAACCTTATCTTCTTCACTTTCTTCTTTTATTTTTTATTTTTCAGACTCCATATCCAACCAAACTTCAAATTTTCACTGACTCTCATAGTTTCGTTTAATCTTGTAAACATTTCAGTCTCCATCTCTAATCAAACTCAACCTCTTTAATAGATAAAACATTTCAGTCTCCATCTCTAATCAAACTCAACCTCTTTAATAGATATTCATTTTTCTTTAACCTATCCAATAACAAATAGAGAATACATAAGGATTAGCCAATTAGGGGTATTTTTTCACTTTTTAAATATTCACTAATGTAAGGATTAGGGTCTTTTGTCTTCTAGGCTTCAATCTTCTTTTTTATAGATTTAATATTTTTCTTTTAATATTTGGTTTGTTATTTTACGTTGTGATTTATAATTTGTTAATCTCTTTTAAAGACATTGAGTTTGCTAGGTTGTGATTAAAGTTTCTAGGCATAGAAACAATGGGTTTACCAAATAAGAGTTAGGGATTTGGGGGTTGATTATCTTCTTAAATCCTTTCAGTTTCAATATATCCTTGTTCATCCTAAAAGAGGAAGAAAAATTAGTATAGATTCTACTATAGTATTAGCTTTCGCAAAATTTTAATTAATATGTATAAAAGTTTTTAGCTTCTATAAAACTCCAATTTGGTTGAGACTTGAGGAAGGCAAAGTTTTTGACTTTACCCCTTCATTTCCTAACCTTCTATGAAGTTTTTAAGGGAAAATTTTCTATTGAAGAAAATCCATGCAAATGTCTAATTACTCAATTACCTACTAGTGGACCAAGACCCAGTCACCTATTACCCATCATATAATTAATAATTTATTAATTTTTCTTAAAAGAATGAGAAGTTATTTTGTATTTTATTAAGTTATTTTGTGTACGTTTTTTAGTTGACTGTAAATTCTTGTCTTGTCTCAAAATAATTTGATAATTGCAAATTTACATGAAAAGACATGTAAAGTGCAAATTGAATAAAGATTTTCACATTTTTCTCTCATTCACTTGATTAATATATTTTTTGTATTTGGCAGCTATAAAGTGTGTGATAGATGGTAATAGGTTAACATTTACAAATTATAAGTACAAATACTTTTACTATTTATTTCAAACCACCATACAACACAGTTATATAAGTGATCATATATATAAATGCTTTTAATTAGTATCTTGATTTCCTAAAATAGCTCTGTGATGTCATTTTAACCATATCAGATTTGGGAATGCTTATCAAATGTATTAATTGATGAAACTAAAGTATCTATTTTTCTTCTCAAACTCCTAAAAAAAATAGGAAGTAAAAGCTTTCCATTCACTTACTTGCATGTTTGGTTTTTTTAAGAACTTTCTTGTTATAGCATTATAGCATGAATGTAACTAAACTAGTTTATCAAATATAATGTATCTAATAAGATAAGCATTTTCAACATTTGTTGATTTCTTAGAATGACTATATTTAATAGTTGTGTATAAAACTTACAAACTTTTTCTCATATTTTCAAGTTGAAATTATAATGAAAAATATGCAATCATTAAAAAATATTTAATAAATATAAAATCTTCTACTTATGATAAGTATAATCTATCAAGGAAATATTTTTCTTCTTCCTCAACATCTTGTGGAAATATTCAATATAATTATATGTTTTGTAATAGAATGTTTAAAGGGGATGAACTTATAGCATGAAAGAATATCTTGCTAGTGTTAAAGTTAATAGTACTTCTTACAAATTAACCATTGATATTTGTGAGATAATTGGAAATTATTTGAGATAATAAGTAAAAAATGGAAAAATAAAAAGGCTAGTACTATATCTTTTGGAGATGATGAAGCACAATAAGTATTAGATAAAGGAAAAAATAAAGTTGTTATTAACATAGATTCTTATTTTTCCTCTAAGAAATACTCCAGATTCTCAACCTAGTTTAAAAAGTGTCTTGGTTGATAGGGATATTATTTTCCAATGAAAATGAGCTTAGGCTAAATGGTTCTATCATTCACATATTCCTTTAAATACTTTAAATTTACCCTATTTTTAAGAAGAAGTTGAAGCTACAATAACAATAGATCTAGAATTTAAGGCATCTTCTTATTATAAGATTATGTGCCTTTGTTTTAAGATTTAAAAAAGGAATTTTAATTTATTGAGTTGTGAGGATCACTATGCCCAATGTGATGGGTAGGGTCCATCACGACCTTGAGATATAAGTCTAATTAGGAATCAACATGATGCACTATTATAACAAACAGGTTGACTAATCAAAGACAAAGAATCTTGATTAATTTCTTGGTTTACTATAATATTAAAACAACTTTTATCAAGTTTGTTGATGCATTTGATACGGTAAAAAGTACTAATGCCTTATCTGAATTATTTTTGAAGTCAAGTATGTTGAAACAAAAAATGTTATGCACTTTTTTACAGATAATGCACCTAATTATATATCAGTTGGGTATCTGTATAAATATTTAAATCTCATTTTAAAAGATATTGGTTCTATAGACCATAGTCTTAATCTTGTTTCACAAGCATCTAAGATAACATCTTTTTGTCTATAATCATATTATATTGTTGTCATGGTTAAGAAAGTAAGAAGAACGAGTTGAGATTGAGCGTCTTACTGCTGTTAGATTTGAAACTACATTTATTACTTTGAAAAGTGTTTATGATCATAAACAACTACTTTAAATTTTAGTCGTAAGTAAAAAAAAAATTCAAGTTATAAGTTATCATAGAGGGTGAAAGGAAAAGAAGTTGATGATATTATTCTAGATAATAAAATTTAGAATGCATGCTTTATCATTGTGAATATTGTGGCCCCACTTATAATGTTATTAGGGATTGTTGACTTAGATAAGAAGCCATCTTTGCAGTATAGATATGATTATATATATAGAGTCCAAAAATAATTATGAGTCTTTCTAAAGGGAAGGAGAAATTATACAAGCTTTACACAGATATTCTTGACTAGAATAAGCATTTTACTTAAAGAATCTATTTAGTAACTTATTTTCTCAATCTTTATTGCTCATATAGTGAAGATGCATCTACAAATGATATTACAGGTGATCTCCTTGATGTGAATGAATGCAAAGTAATTTTCTCTATTAACAAGGAATCAAAGGCAACAAATAAAATTAAATTGTATTGTGAAGGTTTAGCAAATTTTGCTAGATCATATGCAAAGAGAGAACTTATCATGAAAAAATGCAATCTGGTTAGTTTCATACTTTTAGTTCACCCTTTCTTATAATAATATATTTTAATTTTTCATGCTATTAACTTAAAATACAAATTAATGATGGAGATTATTTTGGTGAAAGTGCTCCAATTCTAAGAAAACTCACTGTTAGACTACTCAATCAAAGAACTTGTATATTAGGTTGTAACATAATTAAAGCATTTTTAACATATTTATATAAAGAAACAAAATTGTTTGAAACATTAAGGACTCAATGACCTTGTTTATGTTACTTATAATCCAACTCTCCACCTCTGCCTCTGTGTTCTTTAGATAATCAATCCTCTTTACTGCATTTATGTTACCTTTTCCCAAGTGTCTTAGCCCTACTGCCCTTTGACTCTCCTTGTGTTTGCCTCTCCTCATGTGGCTCTTTCTTGGCTCCATCCTCTTCCCAATTATTGGTAAGATTTCTTTGGTGACACTATTTTCTATATATTTTTAAGGATATAGCTTCTTTCTTCTGTTGTGAAAATGTTGCAATTCATCCTTTAAGTTTGATAGTCATCTTAAGTAGTATGTAATGCTAAGCGAAATGATAAAATAATTCTCTAACTATTCATTACTAAGAGTTGACAAATATAAGGCTTTAGTTGGATTAGTTAACTTTAGAAAGACTGATAAGGTCCTTCCATCGACTATTCTTTTAATTAGGGAACAAGCATATTTCCATTGTAATGTAAGTGGCCACCCAAGTTTTTTTCGTGATTGGTAGGCTCATGAAGGTGAGTTTCTTAGTTTCTCTCTCTCCGGCTACTTAAGCACCATATAAGAGCACAAAGTTCCCCAAAGGAGTTGCTTAAAAGTAAGTTGATTGCTAAGCTCATGAGCAATATTGAACTTATTATACTATGGTATAGTATGTTCAAAAATTATCACCTCTAATTATGTTCCACCATCTTCTTGCTCTCAAGTAGCCCTTATTTAATAGAGAAGATAAGTGTAAATGTCTATTACATACAGTTTGGTAGAATAGCTACTTTTTTTCTCCCATTCTCAAGTGTGTAGAACATAGCGCAAACTGAAACAAAAACAAAAGTAAGCCATAGCATTTAAGAACATGTGGCTAATGCGAAGTACTAATCGAAAATGTTATACTGAGGAAGGACATTCATATTGAATTTTGCTATTTTTTATTGAGAAGAGGTCATCTATAACTTTTATTTTCCTTTTATAGCTTTCGTAAATAGAATATTACAAGCAAACTCATTGTAACCAAACAAGTAAATGCATATCAGAAAACAAAAATGGAAATCTATAAATAAGATAAGCATCAAGGATCTACTTTGATCGTAACTGATGCATTTGAGAATCCAAGATAGCATTAGGGAAATTCTTCCTATTATCCTTCAAATTTTTATGTATAATGGGAGTTTTAAGTTTTGATAAAAAAAATTATTATAGATAAGGGAAGCTACCTTTTATGGTAAAGCAAGTGCAAATACTACAAATGTTACAAAATTTAGATGGACCTTGCCTTAGTATTCTTCAGAACTGTAAAAGATCTTCTAAGATTCTATTCCATAATTTCAATGGATTCAAAGACGAACTGGTCAGTTTATGATTGCCCCCTGAGCATGTGTTGGAGACTACAACAGTAACAATAACATCTTAGTAGAATTCTTGTTGAGATACGAGTTCTAAGAAAGTTTAAAAGTACAAAGTCTTACTCTTAATTGATAAATAGACTATTTCATGTGCTAGAGACTACTTTGTATTATTGAAAACTAAATTGAATACATTGGCCTTGTTAGCTATCCATCAGTGATTTATAGTTTCTGCCTTTCTGGTTAGATAGATGTCAAGATTGGTTTGTTTCTTATATCTATCTTCTTGCTTGTATCCTTGTAAGAGTTGACTATTTTAATATTGGTTTGTTTCTTATATCAATCTTCTTGCTTGTATCCTTGTAAGAGTTGACTATTTTGATTTTAATTTTAAAAAGTAATTGAATCAAGTCTTTACGATGGGCCATTGCTTTGCATGTTCTCTAAATTTTACGTCATCTCTAATGTTAATCCAATCCTTATTCATGCATTAAATGTTAATAAGATTGAAGGTTGCAACGTGATGAAAGGTTTTGAAAATGCAATCTTTTCGTATAGGAAGCGTTATCAAATAATAGTATAAAGATGTTGAATGATAGAGAATGAACCTGGGCGAAATGGATCATTAATTACAACACTGAAGCGTGCTTGCATTGGAAGATTAACATTCCTTCCCAAGCTTCTTGGAAACACGACGCTTTCTTTTTACTGTTGGTAATAGAGGATCTACACTCTTATGGCTGGACAAATGGGATCCTAAGGACTACCGTCTTGATGTGTATTCTAGCCGGTTATCTTCAGATGCCAGAATTATAATTCACAGTCCACCGTTAAAACTTGAGGCTAGCAAGCCTCTTTCCTTGAATTAGGCTAAGAAAGTGACAAAGGGACCTATTGAAAGCCTCCTTCAACTGTCCCGTTTCAGACAATTCGCCAAACCCGACAAATTACAGGCAGCTTGAGAACAGCTTGCCTTTGTACAATTAAGTTGCTAATAATTGAATCTCGGACCCAGGTGCCAAACCTTAGCAACCGCAGCAGAGACCCTTCCACTTCATGTAAGCTCAACTTGGCGAATTGGATTGACTTCTGCGACTGGAACGTCCCCGAGGGGCTCGCTTTTGGACAACTTGGTTTCGACACGAGTGGGTCATTGTTCTGCTTCGGTCTGATAGATATCCGACCGTCCATGTACTCTCTAATCTTCGATTCCACTGGATAAAATCTTAAAACTCAGTTTTCTTTTTTTATTTTTTTATTTTTCAATTTTGTAAAGACTCCATCAATTGTACTTGTAATTTTGCAAAAATGCATAGTACCCTTTCGTCCAACAACTTGGAAGGCGACGGGAGGGTGGGAAAGTGACCTCTCTTCTCGTACGGACCCCACTCTTCTGATCTGACCATCAAATCCCAATTAGACACGTGTCCTTATGTTATAGGATACAAGGAGATAAAGAGAGAGGCCTGTCATTCCAGGAAATTTCACCTGTTTTTTCCTGAATAGTCACCGATTGTTTTTTTAATATGTGGGTTTTAACTTTTAATGAAAAGAGGAACGACGACGGAGGGAGGCCCATATCACGTGGATGGCACGTGGAGTGGGCCCCCGCAGGGTGGACATTCTCCTATCCTATTCCTGGTCCCGCTCATGGGATTTATTACGCGGATTTTGGGGTTGGCCCAATATCTCCTGTGGTCCGAGAAATTTAATAACTTCTTTTATTACAACTTTTGGTTATCCAATATTCAGATATGATCTTAATTATGTTCACATCTTACGATCTGTTGAGACCAAGCTGATGACTCAAGAAAAGGTAGTCGAGTTGAATTGTATTTAAAGCTTTTGCGGTTGTTAAATTTAAAAACATTTTAAATTACATTTAAAATAATAGATAAAAGAAATTCATCGTTAAACTTAAAGAATATTGCACAAGGTTAATTCTTTTAAAAGAGCAATTACTTTTAATTAGATTTTTAAAAAAAAATATATCTTGATTCTTAAAATAAAAGTTTTAGGTATTCAATATGGTAAAGTTCACTTGTATTTTGCCATTTATAAGATTACATATACTAAATATGGCATAGTTCCCTTGCATTACGTAAACACCAACTCTAATGCACCCATGAATTAACTAAGTTACGCTTGAACTTATTTATAAATAATGACTTTGTTAACATGTCAGCTGAATTTTTTGAAATGTGAACCTTTTCCAAAAAAAAATATAAAGATAGCAAAATTATGTGAACCCAACCTAACCTGACCTAACTTGGTCCGAAGTCAACAAACTTAGCTCAAGTTGACTAAGTTCCTGTTTGGTTCAACTTTTGGAAGGTCCAAAAGTACTTTTGTCTACCGCAAAAGCTATTTTAAAGAAAAAGTACCTGTTTGGTTGTAAATTTTAAAAGCGCTTTTGAAGTAGAAACAGCTTTTTTAAAAGCTCAAATACAGCTTTTTCAAAAGC
>JANZLD010000007.1:1530403-1543386 GCA_026413575.1 Erythroxylum carthagenense
CTTGAGAAATTATGCAAAAGATATCATATGCATAAAGACAAAAACCCTTTGATTTTACCAAGCTGAGAGTGAGTGCAGTGTAACGTGATTCCATGGCATGCTGTGCTTGACTGCTTGAGGATAATTAGTTGATATGCTTGCTTTTCGCTGTAAACTTTCCGATGTTCCCTGCTATGATTAAATGGGAGCTTCAAAGAAGACCTTGCGACAAAAGAAATATCATCTAGGATCTAGGATCGTGTCATCTTTAGAGATGGATTTCAGTTTGTTTTTTTTTTTTTAAACCTAAGCCTTGATACTTCGTTGCCAGATTAAGGCGTGCCAGGATGATGCAATCCATTCAGTTAAAGGATTGAACATCCTATCTATAGTTCTTGGAAATGATCTATAGTTATGCTGCCCATGTCCTTAATGCTACTGATAACCGTTAACCATTATGATTAGTGCCATTGATTTAATGATGTAGCTTTCTGCATTATGGGTGAAACATGCAATTACAACCTCTAAATGGGGCCATGAAATAAGTTGAGTCTATTGCATAATCAGTTGACTTCATTTTTGTGTATAATTTAGTAGCATGCTTTGTCAGGATATAAGCCTTTACATGAGAGAAGGGGAGAATCCTTCATTCTCAGAGCTCTCTGAAAGGGCCTATCTGCGGAAAGAGGTAGCTATAGGATATGTGAAAGATAATAAAAAGGTATGACAGTACATTGCAGCCATATTCAG
The DNA here is from genome assembly GCA_026413575.1 of Erythroxylum carthagenense. Classification (NCBI taxonomy): domain Eukaryota; kingdom Viridiplantae; phylum Streptophyta; class Magnoliopsida; order Malpighiales; family Erythroxylaceae; genus Erythroxylum; species Erythroxylum carthagenense. The sequence continues at coordinate 1,531,133 of JANZLD010000007.1, forward strand.
TTCTTATCTATAGGCGATATAGTGTCTAATGCAAGCCTAACTTTCGCAGGTCATTAACCCAATTCCCAAATCAGAACCCCTCTGCCTCAAACTGCTAGACTCATTAATCGTGATATCTGAACTGGAAGGAGACCAGCCTATTGACTTTGTAGAATGAAGCCTTCAGGGAGTTGCTTATATCCTGCATCGGTCTTTTAAGGTTACAGGAGCAGAGAGGTTATGCTGTCTGGTACAAATCCAAGCAGAGACTCTCAGTATTTTTCTTGGTAAACAATAAAGGATCCAAAAAAGAAGCGGGTAAACGGGTACCCGATGGGGGTTAAACCCCCAACGGGTACGGGTATGGGGGTACCAACAAAATCCCCGACGAGGATAGGGGCGGGTATGGAGGTGGGGGTGGGTTCATGGGGCGGGGGATGGCATACCCGCCCCATACCCGCCCCGTTGCCATCCCTAGTTAAGAATATGCTCATGTGACAAAGATTAAATAAAATCAAACATGCCCATGTGTAACTAATTCAACAAAGATTAAATACATATTAATATTAATATGTATAATGCTAAAGTTGACTTCTATAATATAAAAACGTTGCACTTAATAATATAAAAAATATCAAAGTAACCATAACATAAACTCAATCTAAAAACTATGTCAACATTTCATAAGCTATTTGTCTACAACTTTCTCTTGTTTTTAAAAGGTCAAGCCTCTTCATATTTGGGAACTTGTAGATTGGAATTTGAATATAAACAAAAGGTGGGAAGGAAGAAAAGCACCTGACGTTTATATTGCTCATTGCATTTATTAAATCATTCTTCATTGAAAAATGGAATGTACATTCCACCATTAAAGATCATTTCCATTTCGGATTATAGAATATTTTATATTGCATGTTTATCTTATTATATTCCATCTTGGTAAAGACAACTATTTTGGACATCAAAGAGTTTGCAAGTTGTTTAATAATACTTCTGAAATTTTGTCATAGTTTTTAGTTTTCTATTTGATAATTTGACCTTTTTGACTGTTAATAAATTAAAGGCCTTTTTGGTTACTAATATCAATATATCTATATTTTTTAATTAACTATAATAAGCATATTAGTTCAGCTAAGTATAAGTCAATGTAATTATTGATGATTTATAATAATAATATTTTGTATAATAATAACTTATCATACATGTTATTCACTAATAAAATGTAATAATTATATAAAATATAGTACATAATTCACATTTTATTGATAATTAATTGTTTCGTAATTTATTAGTTATTAATTTCAATTTTATCTACTATGTTTTAAATTATAGAGTTAATAATAAAATTTATTTATTAGTTATAATGAATATTTCTAAATAATTTCTCACATATTTATTAATTATGAACTACTTACTTATTAAATTTGATACTAAATAGTAAATAAATTATCAAAATAATTTTTATCTATTATGTAATTTTTTCAACAGTTAATTTCTCATTTCATTATGTACAATAAGTTATTTCTATAAATTAATAATTTCTATACAATGGTTTTGAAATTATAATAAAGTATATTTTTATTTTTATTCCTTATCATCTTACAATATTTTTTTGTTTTTTTGTGTTTTTTAATTAATAAATTTAATAATTACTTGAAAAAAATCAAATGACACAGAGCCTATGCTATATGCATGTCTCTACTTGGCTATAAATTAAATACCATCATTAAAGTGTAACTCAGTTTGGACTTGATCATTTTGATTTTATTTACATCTTCAGCTAGGAGGTTTATAATTAGGTCCACCATTCTATTATTATTATGCATGGTTACCCGAGTCCGTTCATAGCTGTTCTTGTCATTTCATTGGGGCTTATTAGTAGTTGACGTGACTAAATCACCTACCTAAATTAGAACAAAGCTCTCGTCACTGGAACCATTTCGTGGGACACTAACATAATAAACAAACCCCACCATCTGTCACAAAACCAACTAGGGGCCAGGTTTTTCTGTTTTGAAGTCATTTTATTGTTTAAATCCAAAATCAATCTCTCTAACTATTGCTTACCACTACGAAAAGATACAAAATTAAACAACATGCAAGTTCAACTCAGTTTTTTTCTTTGTTTGGCGTATGCATTTGTTATTATCGTAATTTGTAATTTAGTCTATTTGACACCAATTTAGATATTGTCAATCATTTTTTTTCCAACATTATGTAGGATATAATTGAATAGTTTGAAAAAAAGTAAACCATAAATTATGAAATCATACCTAATTTGAATTTCTTGCTGAAATATTTTTGAAACATTTTCGATGTGTCAACTACGAGCTATTCACGCATTCAACTCTAACGGTATCTATAAAACAGTCAAAAAGAAACTTAACTTTTTGAGAGAAAATTAGCATAATTGCTAACTCCCTTACCCTTATTCCTATAAATAGAAAGGGCACTAGAGTTTTACTTTTATTAAAATTAAATTAAATTATAATCAAATATCTCTTATTTTATCCTTAAAATCTCTCAAACTTCACAGATAAATCCAACTTAATTGAAATTTATTTCTCTTTTAAATTTACCTTTATGTATGACACATTAGGTTCCTAATATGTTAACAATAATTATCAATTATAATTATAACTTATAATTAGAATAGATAATTAAAACTCATTTTAATTTGTCTTTAATTCTCCAATCAAATAATTTATGATCATATATCAAGATTAAAGCCTACTAACATGTTATAATCATTCAAATATTAGGAATGTCAAAATAGTTTATCTTAACTTGTCTATGCAAGGTTATGATGTAAATTTAATCCTTTCGTCGTCTAATATTCCAATTGGACAAAGTATGGATATAATTTCTACACTTTTGAATCCAATTCTGTTCGTTCTTATTAACTAGTAATCGATTTATAATTGATATTTAAAAACACATTTTCAAATGTCAATTCACTATAGCCAGAGAATCTTTAAATCACTACAAATCAAGAACAGTGAAACATTCCTTTTAATTATTTTAGAGTGATAAATCATTTATCAACTTATTCAACTATCTCCATATAATTCATACTGTTTCTAAGTATTACCAACTAAGCTACCATAAACAGGACAAGTCATAAGTAGCATCAAAAGCTAAAAAATTTCACTTAAAATACCTTGTTAATAATCTATAAACACATAAGTAATATTCCATTTGGGATCCTCATAATCCTGTCAGTTTAGTGAATTTATTATCTAATAAGCACCCATATGTTTATTTAAGTATATCTGTACTTTAATTTATAAGATCAATTAATTTCTTTATAAGAAAGAATCATAACATATGCTAGCTTTTCTATTTCATCAATATGTCATCTTGACAAAACTACAACTAGGAACAATTTGAGAGTAATACATAAATGTAAATTGAATCTTATAATTGTGATCTCATTATAATTTCAATTATAAAGTAATTATTTAAGGGATTTTACCTTTAATATTAAAAATCCATTGTAATTAACATAATACATAAAGCTAAAAAATGCCTAATTAAAATATTAATGTTATACATGAAAGTGTTGCAAGGGCATAAAATAATAATCTCTCACTTAGACTTAAGTTAATCGCCTATGTATCTTAGACCATATCCATCCATATAGCGTTTGTGTCTATTTTGAGACACTATTTTAGTAAGAGGATCTGCAAGATTCTTTTCAGTAGGAACTCACTCTAATGTCATGTCTTTCCTCTCCACTATCACCTTGATCAATTGAAACTTCATGAGTACATGTTTAGATTGTTGATGAGACCTTAGTTCCTTTTCCTGTGTAATGGAACCATTGTTTTCACAGTAATACTATAGGCTCAATAATGCTAGGACCCACTCCAAGTTTTGTGATGAACTTTTTGATTCAAACTGCTTCCTTTGTCACCTTTAACACTGAAATGTACTCTAGCTCAGTCATAAAATCTACAATGGTTGTTTGTTTGGAACTCTTCCAAATGGTTGTACCATCATTTAGAGTGAAGAAATACTTTGACTGTAATCTACTATCATCTGGATCAAATAGAAAACTAGCATCTGAATACCCCTAAACTCTTAGTTCAATTCCTCCATAGATCAAGAAATCATCTTTAACCTTTCTTTATTACTTTAAGATGTTTTCATAGTCATGCAGTGACCATCACTAGGATTGGCTTAAAATTTGCTCATTATGCTCGAAGAATAAAAGACATCTAGTTTAGTACATAACATCACATACATGATTGATCTAATTGTCAAAATATATGGAATATAATCCATTTTATCTCTCTTTTCTTATGTTTTATGACACGTACTCTAAAATAATAACAACACTCAGTATGAATCCCATTGATACATGGGATGTGTGGAAATCCTATAGGTAAGAATGCCCTCTTATAATTCTTCATGCTAAACGTTTTTAGAACTTTACCTATATATATATGGATTGCAATAAGCCAAGCCACCTTTTTGATCTATCTCTATAGATATTTATCATAGAATATATACTTATTATCCCATATCCTTCAAGGAGAAGTTCTTAGACAACCAAATATTTAAAGACTAGAACATTGGTATGTAATTTCAAACAAGTAATATGTCATTTACATAAAGCACTAAGGAAGATAATTGAACTCCCACTAGACTTTATATAAATATATGGTTCATCCTAATTTTTTATAAAATCAAACTCTTTGATTGTCTCATTAAAATGGCTTTTCTAACTCAGTGACTCTTACTTAAGTTCATAAATAGACTTTTGCAACTTACATACTTGATTAGGAGATATCTGGGATTCAAAACTCTTAAGTTATGTCATTTCCACATCCTCAAGCAAATTTTCATTGAGAAATTTTTTTAAACATCTATTTGTTAGATTTTGTAAGCATGATATACTACTATAGTCAATAAGATTCCTATAGATTTAAGCATAACTATGGTCGAAAAGATTTCATTAAAATCAACTTTTTGTTTTTGTTTGTGACCTTTATCCACTAACCTTGCTTTGTATATATGTACATTATCTTCCATGTTAGTTTCCCCTTAAAAGCCCACTTGCATATAATAGTTACAATAACTTCAGTAGGATCCACCAAATTTCATACTTGTTAATGTACATGGATTCCATTTCAAATCTCATGGCTTTATGTCATTTTAAAGAATCAATGTCATAAATTACTTTTTTAAAATTAGTAGGCTCATCATCTATGAGCAATACATTATCCTTCCCCTTTTCAATAGGTAGATTTAATATGTTCGAGGACTATGTATCCTAGTAGTGCTTCAAGGACTATATGTCTCTTGAAACCTTGGTTGTACAACAAATGTATAAACTTAAGGTTTTTGTTACATCTGGATGTGAATTTGTATAAGAACTTCTCTAAAGTTCTACCTCACTTTCACTACTTTCCCTCAAAATAAATCCTCTTTCTAGAAAAGTTGCATGTCTTGAGATAAATAACTTATACTCAAGAGGATGGTAAAATCAATATCTGACGTTGTCTTTTAAATATCCTGCATTTATCTGATTTAGCTTAAAGCTTATTAGATATTGCACACTTTACATAAGCACCATGTCCACAAGTTTTTAGGTATGACAAGTTAGGTTTACTATGGTTTTATATCTTATATGGAATCTTATCAACTAATTTAAATGAAACTCTATTTAAAAAGTAAGCAACAGTCTTAAAGGCATATCCCTAAAAGGAGATAGGAAGGATTGGATGACTCATAATAAAATGTACCATATCTAATAGACGTATGATTTGTCCTCTCAGAGACTATTATATTATGGAGTTTTAGTTGTGAGAGAATCTCATTCCCTTTTAAGTAACCAAGAAACTTATGGTTTAAGTATTCACCACCTCTCAATTTAATCTAAGTATCTTAATACTTTCACCAGTTTATTTCTCAACCTCAAGTGTAAATTCTTTGAACTTTACAAATGATTCAAACTTTTGTTTCATTAAGTACACAAATGAGAATCCACCTCTAGCTTAAGCAAACATAGGTCCACATACATCTGAATGTACAAGCTGTAGTAACTCATTGGCATGTTCTCCCTTTCCACTATAGGATAGTTTAGTCATCTTTCCCAATAAACAAGATTCACAAGTTCTATATGATTCATAAAGAAAAGGATCCAAATTTCCATCTTAATGTAACTTTATATGTCCTAACCTACAATGTTATATATAAGATATATTTTGGTCATTTAGACCATTTTTAAGTAATCTAGATCTATAATAAACATCATGTTTATGAAAAGAACAACTCTTATTCTTAATAATAAAGACAAATCCATTCAAATCTAAATAAAAATAGAAATGATGTTTCTAGTAACAACTAGAACATAATCACAATTATTTAATTTTATTTCAAAGAATTGTAAGTTCCTAAGGCTAATGTAGCAACTCTTGCTCTATTATCAACTTACAGGTCCACTTCGTCCTTTCTTAATTATCTACTCCTCGTTAACATCTATATGTTATTACAAATATAAGAACCACATCCATTATCTAATACCCAAGAATGTGGAAAAGAAGCAGAAAGATTGATCTCAATCATAAACATACTTCAAGAAGTAGTTTCCTTAAGCTTCTTATCTTTTAGGGTGGCAAGATAAGTTATGCAGTTCCTTTTTTAATGCCAATTAACTCCACAATGAAAACATGTGCCCTTATCATTGTTCTTCTTCTTGATACCACCTTGTGCTTTACTACTCTAGCAGAAGCCTTCTGTTTCGTATTATTATTCTTCTTAGGGACCTTTTTCTTACTCTTGGAATAATCCACAATAAGAAGAGTACTTGGTTCCTTCTTAAGGCACCCCTCTATAGTCTTGAGCATATTTAACAATTCAAGCATTGAAACATCATTTTGACTCATATGGAAGTTCATAACAAACTGTGAAAAGTTTGAACTAAGAGACTACAACTTCATATCAAAACTCAACTCATGATCCATTAAAAAAATCTAATTGGCTTAATTGTTTAATATAGCTAATCACCTTAAGCACATGTAGCTCCACTGAACATCTTTTTTCATCTTGTGTTAAAATAATGCTTTGAAGAATTAATACCTCTCCACCCTGCTTTGTGCCCCAAACAACTCTTTGAGATGTAAAAGTTATAGCACAATCATCCATGTTCTTATGCTTCTTATAAAGCTCCGAAGACAGACTAACTAACATTACATATGTAGCTTATTCAACCTCATCAATATACTATTGATATCTCTCCATACCTCATCAGTCTCATCTGAATTAAGCTTTGACGAAACAGTAATTTCAAGAACATACAATTTCTTCTCTTGCCTGAGAATAATTCTCAAGTTATGAAACTAATCCAATAAATGAGGTCCGGTTACCTTGTTCACATCCATGATACTTCTTAATGATGGATTGGTCCTCATCTTCTTCTAATAACCGAAAGATATAAAGGAGCAAATATTAGTTTATGTCAAAATTTAAATAAAATAAAGACTAATAAATATTTGATTACTCTCACTATTTTATTCAAAATAATATTCTTTATTATTAAATCGATAAATTATCAAATAACTTCCTAATAGGTTAAGATCCCATTCAAAATAAGTTAATCTTGAGTCATTCAACAAACCAACTCAATTTGAATTAGTTAGAAAACAACTTTATCAATCACATCTTATTTGGCTCCTAGATTCGTTAAGTAATAACTCTTTGCCAAAATATATCTTATATATTATTCCTAACATTGCCTCCAAGATTCACATGATTAGGAGCCACTCATCCAAATCATACAAATTTAGTTAAGAAAAACTCATTAATTTAAGAAGAAATATATTCGGGGCCTTGAGTCACTCAGCAAGCCTTACAATAAACAAAATTCTGGTTTTAGTCTTAATAAATGGAAGATAACTATCACATTCTTAACGTATACTTAATATTTAATTGAGTGATTTGAAATTTTAAAAATTTTGATCTCATAAAAATAATATAATCTCATTATATTAATAATTGCTAACATAATTTAATTATGAGGGAAATTATTTGAATCCTTTGCTTGATTATAATTATTAATTTTATAACTAATTTAATTTAATAATTCATCTTTGTGAAAAATTAAATTAAATTTCAAAATATTCCTAATAAAAATAACCCTTTGAAAACAATTAGAAAAATACTTTTCAGATTTATTAGGATTTAAATCAATTAAATCAATTAAATTAAAATTAATGCTTAAAAATATATATAAATTAAAATGGAAAAGGTGCGGGGACTGTCTAAATGACCCAAAGATTGCGAGTTTGTGCCTTAGGAATCGAAGAGGCATATAAATCTCTTTCCTTTGACTTTTTGGCTTTTGTCCGACTTGTATGTGTTATGTATAGGTAAAAATGATCCCCTTTATTGAAAGCAGAAGAGGGTTTGTTGAGTCCGAATCTTTTGTCCAATTTTATAGTATCTTATTCTATCCCATAAATTTTAGCCATTCATTTATGTGGATCCCGCGTGGGTCCTATATAAATGAACGCAGGATCCGCATAAATGAATGGCTGAGATTTATGGGATAAAATAAAACACCATAATACTGGACAGAGGATCCTGTCCCGGGTTTGTTGTGAGGCCAAAAGATAGGTCTTTTTGTGAAGTGTTTGTAGCAAAGAGTTTAGGTTGAAATTCAGTATAGAGCATCTGTAGTTAAGCGCGTTTCAATGTCTGACAGCATGCGCCATCATCGTCTAAAGTCAAACGTGACACATGCCCCATCATTTTTGCTATTAGGGTTCTCAACACCACCTGCTCCCACCTGCTCCTTTGTTTGATGCCACCGCCTTCAACAACTTCTCTACCAAACACCGCAACTTGTGTTTTCTTCTCCAATGTTGGTGCTTCTGCCCTCTATAGATCTTCTCTGGGAGGCCTTTTCTCCTAACTTCTTAGACGTGTAAATGCATAGGTCTCCTGTCATGGTTACATTCAAATATAACAAAGCCAAAAGCTAGAAACTCATTCAATCTCATTAAGCCATAACTTATTCGAAAACAAGACTAGGGGTATGCATCTTTGTTTCTCTATATTTTAAACATGTATTTCTAGATCTTAAACATGTTCATCGAGTTATTTCCAGAAACTTAAAATAGAGATTTCTCGTAGACAACTAGAAGCACAATATAAATAGAACTAATATTCCTATATATATTCTACTTTATTTTATCAAATCAATAATAATCAAGCAATTGAATTAATTTAAACAATTAAAGGTGGCTCTAAAATCACTATAAAGAAACCAACCTTGATTATAACAGGAAAAGCAAAAAATAAATTTTTTACTGTTTTTAATCAGATACAATATTTGAATAACGTGAAAAATGCAAACAATAAAATATACAATTGTACCTAATTTGAAATTCCTACTAAAATCCTTTTGAAACCTTTTTTTATATGCCAACTACTAGCTATTCATAAGTCCAGCCTTTAATTGTATTCAAAAAGAAACTTAACTTTTTTAAAGGAAATTAGCATAAGTACTAGCTCCCTTTTGCTTATTCCTATAAACAAAAAAAAACATTATGGTTTTAATTTTATTAAATTAAACAATTTAATTATAATTATATAAAAATTCTAATTTAATTTAATTTTTGTAAAATCAAATATCTTGTATTTTTATCCATAAAGTTTTTTAAACTTTACAAATAAGTCTAACTCAATTGAAATTGATTTCTTTCTTTTAAATTGCTCTTTATGTGTGAATCATTAGATTCCTAAAATGTTGACAAGGATTATAAATTCTAATTCTAATTCATCATTGGAATTGAATAAAGTAAAACTTCTTCTAATTGATCTTTAATTATCCAATTAAACAATTTATAATCATAGATTAAGATTGATGTCTAATAACATGACATAGCCACCCAAATATTAGAAATGTCAACATTGTTTGACTTAACCTTTCTATGCATAGTTATGATGTATAAGGGATGAAGCAACTAATGGTCTATTGATTACCTACTAAGTTGTTCGCTTTTCCTGTTGGAACCCCGCCCCGGTGAGTCACGTGTCCGACGAGGTACGTAATATCTGGACGCGCATCCCACGAGGGAGGAATTCCCCACCAAGTCACACCTAAAAAACGTACTTATTTTATTTACTTCCGAACCAACCTTGAATACCACATCCAAATTCCTTCCTGAAATTGGAAGTTTTAGGGCCAATTGAAATCCAATTCCTAAGCTAAAATAAAATTTCATGTCTCTAGATTATTCAGAACCAAAAATCACCTCATTCAAGTCTCTATAAATCGAGAAAATCACCAAAGTACGGAAGCATGTTCAATATTTCCGTCTAATTGTCTCACTCGATTTAATCCATAAATTTCAATTTAACCCCGAAAGCTCTAATTATTTTATGGAGAGGTAGAAAATTTTCTTAGAAAACCAATGCTTCAAAAATCGAGTAAATCGGAGATCAAACGAAAAAGTTACAAGCAAAAGAGTGGGAGGAGGTTGGATTTGAAAAAAAAAGAAAATCAGAAAATAAATTAAATCGAATTAAAAAATATATATATATATACTATTTTCAGCGCTCGCACCGCGAGCATCTCGCGACCACGCGCTCGCGAGTGGCCTTGGACCTAGTCACTCCAAAGCACATCTGAACTTCAAAAATTCATAACTTTTTACACAGAATTCCAAAAATTGGAAATTTGGTATCAATAAAAAGTTGAAAGGAAATTCTACAACTTTCATGAAGGATTGTAAAATCAATTTGACCTCTAAGGGAGTCAAAAACTACTTCAAAATGTCTACCTAAAATAAAAACATCCTACATAGAAACAGAACTTCCAAAAAAATCATATCTTTCAACTCAATGGCCCAAAAATGTCACATTTTATATCAATGGAAAGATAAAAAGACAATATACAACTTTTATGAAGCATGCAAAAATCAATTTAGTCTCTAAGGGAGATAAAAACTCTTTTAAAGCTATTGCCTATAAAATGACATTTCAAACCGTAACTGTATTCTTCCAAACCTTATAACTTCTTACTCCTAAGCCCAAAAATGGCATATTATACATCAATGAAAAGACAAAAACCTAAACTACAATCTTCAAGAAGACTTTTTGATCAAATTCTAACTCTATGAGGGGCAAAACTTCACTCAAACTTTTTGCCCATTATTGACATTTTGACAGCACCTCCCCCAAACTTCAACTATCCAAAATTTCTTCAAACACCCACACAATTTACAGCACCTGCACAAATACTTCAATCATTCACATTCTCCAATTTTCACATCCAAACACAATGCACAATACCTCATTTTAAAGCTATGTAAATCCTCCATAATTCTCAAGAAGACTAAAGAAGCCAATCAATCTACATAAGACCAGAAATTATCTCAAAAGGGCAGCAACCACAATGCTACTCTTCTTGTCATTTTCAAAACTATACGACATCACTTTTTATGAAACATATGCAAAACACAAGGAAACTTAAACATCTTTCATTCATATCATAACATGAGTTGTTACAAAGCTTTAGTGGGCATTTTAGCCCTAATACATTAAAAGTTCAAAAAGGTCAAATTACAAAGAAAGATCACATAAGTAGTTATTTTGCTCCAAAATGCACCTAAAACTTTGTTTCCAAAGAAAGCTTCAAAAGTAAAAATAAATAGGAGTAATGCTTCGATCCCGATGCGGTTACTCATTTTCTCGCTTGTCGTCTGTGGATGGGAAGGGAAGAAAGGGGGTGAGTACGACGGCTCGTGGGTAACACATTAATAACCAAGAACAAGCAAAAACATTCTTTATTCATTCATTTGCACATTGATCAATCATAACACATATGATTCTCCAAAATTATCAACTTATCAAGAAATTGACAAATTCAATATAATACAAGTCAAATATCACGTAGGCACGTAGAAAGTGGTTCGAGTGGATCCGAAACAGAACGTACTACACATTCCCGCGAAGCGGTCATGTATAGCCGTGAACTTATGGGAGTCCGTGAGAAGCTCTAATGCCACTAGCGGGCAGGCGAGAGAAGCCTATAAACAGACAAGTGCACTTGACTCTTAAGGGATTACCACAAACCAGAAAATCATGCATTTCACATAATTCACACATATTAGCCACAAATGGCTCTCTTCCGAAAGCAAAATTATAATCTCACCTTCTTTACAAAATTTCACTTTCACATTTTTTCGAAAACCCATTTCTCATTCTTTTTCACTCGTCAAACAACTTTGCAAAAATTTCCACAATTTATTAACATACAAAAG
>JANZLD010000007.1:1551874-1575530 GCA_026413575.1 Erythroxylum carthagenense
ATTTACTTTTTATTAAATTGACTTTGACAATTTTTATTCTAATTATTTCTTTAAAAATATTTTTTCAATAGATACAATGATGAGAATCTTCTAGACATTAATGAACACTATATGATATTGAAAGACTTTTATAAGTAATAGGAGCTAATCCTAAAAAATCACAATGTACTTTCCCAAAGACGAATTTTAAAGTTTTATTATTTCTTTTAAATGAAAGCCTACAACTTTTTTCTTCTTAGCAATTAATACAAATATTAATTTTAGTCTAATTTGAAACATAGTAACAATTTTCCTTTTTCTTCTAGTTTGTTACTATGATTTTCAGTTCGTTGATGCCAAATAGAAGATAAAGTGTTGTTTCCTTATTACATTAAAAGCTTCTCGAAGAACACTGTCAAAAGCGTATAGTTTTTCCTTCTTATCTCTCTCACGATTATCCTCTTCACTTGATCTTTAATAACAAATTCAGAAGAGTTAAAACCTAAAAGCACAAGTTATTATTTATAAATCTACCAACAAAGAAAAGTAGATTCTTGATGATTTTTTTTACTAAAAGAACGTTGTTTAGTTTATTCCCTCTTTGATAGAAATATAAGCATCCCATAGGCAACTTGTATCAATTCTATTATAGTGTTCAATAAAGGATAATATAGGTGGTAGCAACTATGTTGACATAAAGCAATGAATCAAAGAATAACAAGCATTTAAGGAATGCTAGAAATTTACAAGTGGAGTGATCCCATATCAAAAAGAGACATAAGGATGAAGTGAGTTATATACAAAGATATGACTCATAACTTATTGCTTTAAGGTTTTGGGTTGAGATATAATGTCCCAATTAGATAAGGACTTACTTAGATCTAGTCTAATTTCTCCCCCAAGTCCCCTCAAAACCCTTTGTTGGTATTAGAGTTAGGTTCACAAATTTTGTTGAATAAAGATTCATAGATTTGGGTCAAGATGAATGGGTGATTTATGGAGTGACTCAAATGGCTTCCTATGAGCTACAGGTATATAAAGGAGCTAGTCCGACATGAATGGATCCATTTGTGAGGGGAAGATGTTGGAAATTCAAAAGTGGAGTAATCCCTCATCAAAAAGTGACAAATTTTGGGTTGAAATATGATATTATGATTATATATGAGTTTACTTGGATCTGATACAATTTCTTCCCAGACTCTCTCAAAACCCTTCAAAAAAGATGTTTCGATTGATATGAGTAATCAAACTTATACTGACATGCAAGTGCAAGATCAATAATTTTAAGATAAAATTAACATGGTGTCCAATTGATACTGTTGTTTTGTTATCGTGGTTGCTCATGATTGTTTACTCCTATTATTAGTTTGATTTTGACATTTATATGTTTCTTCTACTCTTCCCAATTTGATTGTAAGTGCCCCTGGAAAGCAACAAGAAATTGTTGGAAAGATGACAAAGGTGGTTGGCTAAGTATTTTTCTGACATTACTTATATCATAAGCAAGTTTTTGAATTGTATCAAGGTTATCATAAATTTTCCTGAACTATTTAAGATGTTCATTAATTGAACAAGAACCTTTTGCTCTCCCATTTTCTTTACTGTCATAGGGAGAGTAGACGTTGCTCAAGAGTAGTCCTTACAACAAAGTTTGATTTTACTTCACTCTTACGTACTAAACATAAAGCATACTCACTCATAATAATTTCTAACAGCCATGAAGTGAGAAGCCCATCATTAGTTTTCTAAATCTGGAGATGAGTATTTTTCAATTTCGTTTCTTCATTCTCGATTTCTTCTACTAATTTGTCATTTGTAACAAAGTAATGATAAACACTGAGACTTTGAACTAATAAGATAATTTGTGACCAACACATTAAAAAGTTAGTTAAGTTTGATAAATACCAAACTTAAACACTGATAAAGGATTGGATACTGAGTTCAAGTATTTGCAAAGCAAAGGAAGCAGAAAATGGGAGCTAGATTGTGTCATTTTTAAAAATATATATAATAAAACTACAAATATGCAATGAACAAGTAGACAGTCTGACTGGTAGAGCCATCTTTTGAGTTTCCAATTCAGTGAAAGAGTAGTACAGTAGATTGTTGGCCTACACAGCTGGGCGTGAATAATTGAGCTGAAAGCGCCATTGTTTGATGAAAAAGAAATGAGATGGCCAATTGACTTTGACTCTTCAGTGGGCATATGTATGCCTACAAACACTTTGGCGAGTAATTACTAACTAGCTCCTCCTTCTTTTGTACTGGTGGAGAGGAAAAGCTCCATAGTTACCAAACCTGGAAAAGTGAAGATCCACTTATGGAAAGTTTGCGGCGTTTATACATTTATTATGTGACAGAAATTTAAAGATACCGTCATTACACTTTAAGCAGCGGTCACGAGGAATGTCTAAACCCAACTTAAACTGTTTCATCCAGCTACAAGTTACAGGTCCCAAAGCATATTCTCTAAATGGATTCTCCATAAAACCATCTGCTCTTCGAGAAGTTCGACCAACAAACACAGCTCTGAATTGCCTATTAGATGTCTCCCACAAATCAATGGTGACCACGGTTGTTGATATGACATCCCAACTACATGTAATACATCCTCATCAACACACCGGAATCAGATTATCTGTGTACTTATTTTAAGATTTGATGATCTGTTCTCCATCACACCTTAACTTAGATTCCTTGTGTTAACTTGGAAAATCGGTTAATAATTAGCTAGTGTAATGGAAAGCAGATCGAAAACGACATCTCCTTTTCATCTTTGTACAATTGTTTGGTCCTATGCTCTGCATCGTTTTCTGGTCAAATGTTCACGCTTCACACAACCCATAGTGTTTGTTGGATTTTGATTATGATTCACTTACGAGTATGGTCATCATATTACTAAGATTACCTTTTGGAATGTAAAAAAAAAAAAAAGTAAAAACATTATAAATTTATAAAGTTAGATAGTCTACTTTATATTATACTATATTATACATATAAGTTGTGAGGGAATGTTAATGGAACAGCTGTCCCATGTAGACACACAAATTAAAGATGTGAGCTTTACTTACTTATTCAGACACGAAATCACAAAAACATAACTTTGGGATATTGTAGGGAAAGTAATAAACGCGAGAAAATGACGGGTCAGCTTCAACCAATAAAAACAATGTCGGGCTTTGGTTCTGAGATGGTCCCCGCCCTACGGGACCAAAACAGTACTTTATGCCCCACGCTCAGTCCGTAATTTAAAGCCTCAGATTCCAAGTTTTTTTTTAAAAAAAATAATTACAGTAAAAAAATTTTCCTACTTGAGAGAAACAATTGTAAAAACCTTGGAAGTTTTAGGTAACAAGTGGACTGATGCTTTTTAATTGTTTTATTTGATTTTGTTGAGATTGTTAAATTTGTTATATTCCGCCTAATAAGTTTTACTTTTTAAAAATATTAATTAATACATGTTAATTATTACGTCTCGTCTTATTCTATTTCATTAGATTTTCTAATTAGAAATAATAATAACTAAACTAGGGCTAAGTATTTATTGTTATTATTGACCTATATGTCAGGAAATCATGTGATCCTAACGGAGCATTATATAATTTAATCTTATTATAATTCTATTTACAATATATAATCATCTTATAAATTTTATCGTAGACATCTAAGATAAAAAAATATCTTTAAATAATTACCACTAAATTATAAACAAATTGATTAGTTTTAGGCCATAAACCAACACTTTATACATTAAAATGTGCGCTTGGATATACACATTGACTTGATTATGTTAAGCAAATTACCTTATAAACCGCTTTTATCAACGCAGCTCTCTTAAGTTATCAAAAATTCATCTTTTTTTAAAAGGATTTTACTAAAGTCAAGAAAACTTTCATATTATAATTCTATCAATTGTATTTGGTTGAAGAGATATATTTATGCTCAAACAATCTTATATATAGGAATTTTACTTGTAGGACTAAATGAAGCAATATTTTTATTAGGTATTGACTAGCCCATCTTCAATATACTTTTAAAAAAATGACTTATCTAAAAGCTCAATTTCTATCACTAATAAATCTTATGAATTTTAATTAAGGTAATATGAAGTATTCAAACAAGGTATCAAAAAATATTAAAGAGAGAATACTAATTTCAAAAATAATAGATAGGGTTTAAAAATAAAATATACTTTTTACTATCGTCAACTACCTAAAAGGCTTTCATTGTACTTAGATTTGTAATTGCTATCCCAATTCTTCCTCCACTAAGTCTGAAAATTTGAAAGAAACTTCAATTGGGTCTCATGTATAAATCATATGCCCTTATAATTAAATGTGAAACTCCAATTTAACCACCTAATTAAGTTATTCAAGTTGGTTAAGTAACATTAAAAAAAAAAGAGCAACTCATAAAACTTTTCTTCTTTCTTGTCATCACTAAAATCCTTTGGCATGACAATGTTGGTGAGCTAAAGGATTATAAATTGTTAGGTTTTATGAAGTTAGTTTAGCAACTACTTTAAGAGAAAATTTTATTAATATAATATTAGGGTTCAAGATAAAAATATTAGATATAGTGGTGTTATCTTGTCTTATATAAAAAAAAAGGCAACTAAAGTGACAAAACAAAAAGACATTGAAAAAGAAAAGATCTATGGTTATTACATTATTGTACCATAGATCCTTATATGTAATTTTATGTTGTCAGTGTTATTACGACATTATACAATGTAATAATTGTTATTTACTGAATTGAAAGTTTTTGATTTAGTTTTAATCTTTGAAAGTATAGAGAAAAAAAGCAATGATTAAAAAGTTAGTTTTATGATGGTCTAATACTAGTTGAATCTTTTAAACATTAAACATCTTGTCTTACCGATTTAATTTCCAGTCAGGTTTTTAAAATATTCAAAACAACTAATATATATATATGATGAAATTGAATAAAATCTATATCTCTTTGTATGTATATACTATAAGCAAGCTTTTTATAATACAATTAATCCTCTCTTATTTTTGGAAGTTTTATAATTGTTCAAAGATTTGAGTTATCATTTCCAATATAAATTAGAATCATCCTATATTGTGAAACGTTACTTCAGCAATAAAATCTCTTAGATGATGCTTTTATAAACTTTATTCAATATCTATTATAGTACTTACTTCATGCAATTATTTGGAAGAGTTTATCATTTTAAGATTTATAGTGGTTAAAATTGTACCTAACTTTGTACTATAATTACTCGCTCTTTGATTTTAGATGTAATTAAGTTCATGTACATTAAACCTTCATGACATAGTTACTCATAACTATGACTAGCTTGTTTATATCTTAAAAATCAATATTCTATTTAAAACATCCTAGTTTATATTAAGTTTGTAGACAAAATTAACAAGTACAAAAATAAAGTCATATTCTTCTGTTATATTTGTGATCTAATGTTATAAAATTTTAATATATAGTTAGAATATTGACACTTATGCATTAGAATATTGACATGTATGCATGTAAGATATAACTATAAAGATTGATTTACATTAAATCTTCATGTTAGTTTGATTTTTTTATTTTAATTCTTCTATTTCAAAAATTATTACTTACTTTATTGTGATATCTTTCAATTATACACAAAAGATTTTGTTATATTTTATTATTTTTATTTTTATTTATCACTTCAAAATGAAGTTGCTTTAAAGCTTAAAATTTTTAATATTACATTATCTTGAGTGAAAAATAGATGAAAAATAAACATAATATGACAAAGTGGTTGTGTGGTAACTAATTAATGTCATATAAGAATAAGTGATAATTTAAAATATGATAATTGAAATGAAAAAATTGATCAAATCACAAGGGATCTTCATTTATTTAACCATAATTATAAATTAAAATATTATTCTTAATTTTTATCTATTATTATCATTACTACTATTATATATTAACTAAATATTTTTTTAGTTAAGGCTCTAGAAAACTAATATTTTATATTGATATCTTTAAATTTTATATTAATAAATAAAATAATTATATGACATTTCTAATTCAAACTAACAATACCTTTAAAAACATTGTCAAAGATATTGTGTTAAGCTTCATGCTAATTATTTTTATCTTGAATGTACTCAATATATTAACAAAAATAATTAATTGATATTTATAATAATCCTTGACTGAAGGAGTTCTTATTTTGCAAAAAAATTACTAGGATAGATATACCATTCCTTTGATTCACAATAAATTCATAACAATTAATATTCAAATTAATATAATCATACTAATCTATATATTATTATAACACTAATATTGTCTACCTATTAGTTGTCAAGAATATTTATGATTTTATTCTTGTAGCAAATTGATGTAAGCTTATGTTTTCAGTAAGCAACCATTTACATATGAAGATGAGTGTATAAAGTTTGAATAAAGGATAATATTCTCTCTTTTGTTGTACTATATTCATAATGAAACTCTTCCTTAAGAACGTAAGAAATGAGTGATAATGGATACAATTTCACTTAAAACTAACAATGGCTAACTTTATAATTATAAGGGATGATTAATCATAAAGTGTCCAACTTTTTATTATTTTAATTTTTTCAATTTAATGTTTAAAGTTTAAAATCTTTCAATTGAGTGAACAATCTTTTAAAACTTTAATAATCTAGTTTAAAATGTTAGCTCTGTTAGTAATTTGTTGTTTTGGTTAACAAAATCTTTGTTGTTTATAACATATAGATATCCACCTAAAAAAATTAAAATTTTATGTATTAAATTGAGAATGTTCTAATAGGTTAAACACCTTAACATTGGTTATCCCTAACTATAAATTAAACATAAATTGTCTAATCGTAAAAATCAATAGAGAAATATTAAGTTTCTATTATCAACAAAATTAACTTTAGTATTTCCAGGATGTGATTCATATATAAAAAGTTACACAGCATCAAATGAATTGATTTACATATCTAAATGTATGCTATAAAAACATGTAGGGTGAAGTTGATCTTATATGGTAACAAGTCTCCTTTTCTCTTAATAACTAATCTATTACTTTGTAAAATGTGTAGGCCTAATAATTTGAGGAAATAAAAAGTGTTGGAAGATAGAAATTTGGTTTACAAACACTGTAAAAGATTATTTTGTTGAATGCTCAACCCTATTTTGAGACTTTCAGTGATCGTAGATGGCTTTATAGTTTGTGGGAATTATGAGCAAGTGAAGACAAGATGAAATAATATATTCTAAAGAGATAAATGACAATGTAGAATGCTATATGCCCATGTCTTGACTTACACCACCATGTGGATCATCCGTTTAATTCTCTGCAAATGTGTGAAGAAAGTGCGAAGAGGTACACGATCTTGTAAACATTCGTATAAAGTTACATGATCATATAACTCTTTGTAACCATGAATGCTTGTGACTGAGGTGGTGCTAGAAAGATACATGGTTACTTACACGATTGTGTAAGTGACCATGTAAGTTGTAGAAAATTTTATTTTGTGATATAAAAGAGAAAAAGACTTAGGTTTTTATAAAGAGTGTAGGTTTTTGTAAAGAATATAGTCATAATGTCCAAAAGTGAGGAAAAATATAGAGAGGAAAAATTGTTGTATTCTCATCCTTGTTTGATTGGTTTGGGGATTGATTTGAGTGATTGTTAATTGTAACATCAATTTTAGTTTCAATCCCGAAACTTTATGAGATAAATTCTTGTTGGATGTGAGAGATCAACTTTTTCTATAAATCGTTATTGAGTTTAATGAATTTATTTGTTAGTTTGTCTCATATTATCTATATGTAGTTCATGTAGCTCATCACTATCAAATCATATATGATCACTGCTAGTATGTGTTTGGTCACATACTTCATCTTCTTCACCTGTAAACTACTTAAAAGTTGAAGAAATTGGTAAAGTGCTAACTATGCCATTTGATAAGTTGTAGTGCGATGATTTTTATCCACTTAGAAGATCAACACCATTCTTATGCTCTTGAAACACCACATCCCTGCTCCTGATTACCTTTTGCTTCTCTAAGTCATAAAGTTTGAAGTCAAATTGATCGCCACCATATCCAACGAACATGTAAGGTATTGAATTTGAGTTAAGCTTCTTTCTTTGATTCTTAGGTACATATCTGAATACTATGTAGCCAAAAACTCTTAGATGACGATATGTGGGATCCTTTCCAATCTACACCCTCTCGGGAATCCCAAAATCCAATAAAACTAAGGGAGCTTGATTAATTAAGTAGACTGTAGTTTAGACTGCTTTACCTTAAAATGTCTTTGGCAACATAAACATCTTGAGCATGCAACAAACCTTTTCCAATGGTTATGTTCATCCTCCTAGCAACCCCATATTGTTGTAAAGTCCCTAGTTTAGTTTTCTCATGTCTAATGCCATGCGATGTATGGTATTCTTCAAATACCTTGGAGGTCTACTCTCCTCTATTGTTTGTTCTTAAGCACTTCAACTTCCTCTCAGCTTCCCTTTCTACCATAACATAAAACTTTTGGAAAGTTTTAAACACTTTCCTCTTAGAGTTCAACATATATACCCAGGTCTTCCTCAAAGCATCATCAATGAATATAACAAAATATTAGTTAGCTCCTAGTGAATCTTCCTAATAAGATTGCAGACATCTGTATGCACCAATTTTATTAACTCCAATTCCTTACAGATCTTCTCTTAAAAGAGACTCTATGCTACTTTGTATTTAAGCAATGATCGCAAAGATTAAGCGGCTATAAGTTCTTAATTGTGATAAAGGATTTTTCATCTATCAACTTTAATCATTTCTCACTCATGTTTCCCAATCATCATTGTCACAAATTTAGTGAAGATTTCTCTTTGACTATGTATACTTCTCTACTACCATAAACCTTTAAGTGTGTCTTGTATAGTGAGCAACATAACTCTCCTCGGGCGACAATTATGGCACCTTTTGATAGTTTCCATTTCTTAACCTCGAAAGTGTGCTAAAATCCTTCTTGATGTAACACATTGGCTAAAAACAAATTTAGCCTTATATTGAAGATGTGTCGTACATTTCTTAAGGTCAGTAAGCATCTAATGTTTGTCTGAACTTGGATATCACCCATACCTACTATCTTAGCAGAACTTTAGATTCCCATCTTTACATTCCCAAAATCTCTTCTTTAGTAGCTTGAGAAGTACTCTATCTTTGAAACACAATGATAAGATCCTCCAGTATCAATTAGACATTTATAACCAAAATTATTGACATGGAAGCATTCATTAGTTGCACAAATTAGGGATAACTCATCATCTGTGCTTGAAGTAGTAACAGCTATACCCTTATCATTTTTATCATTTTGATGATCTTGCTTTTTCTGATCCCTCTTTCACTTATAGTAGAACCTCTTAATATGCCCTAGCTTATCACAATAGTGGCATGTCTTCACTTCTTTGTCACCTTTAGACTTTAAATGATTCTTAGACTTGCCAGGACCTTTGGGACCCATACTCTTATTCCTTTCCCTACTTTCTATCACAAAAGCCTGCACATTGCGAACTCCAATCTCCTTTCTTTTGTTTTCTTCATTAAACATACTCTCTTTGATTAGATCCAAAGAGAGCATATATTTAAGAGCTGAGTTGCTAATTGTCACCATTAACATTTCCTAGTTATCTGGTAATGAACTCGATTGGAACAAAGCTTGAAGCTCATCATCAAGAATGATATTCACTGTAGTAAGCTTATTAATTTTGTCCTAAAAATCACTTAGATGCTGTGACACTAATTTTCCAGTTTTCAACTTCATGTTCACAAGCCTCTCAATCAGAGAGGCCTTGTTATGAGCCATCTTCCTTTCATACAAACCTTCTATCTTCTTTTATAACTCAAAAGGATATATTTCTTAAGACATGTGGTTGAATATGCTGATGGCAATCCATTGTCTTATAGTTCCTGTAGTTTTTTGTTTCATCTTTTCCCATTCTCAATCTGACATCTTTTCAAGTTTTGAAAGAATATTATCCTCAACACCTATGTCCACATCAATAGGATCAAAGAAATCCTTGTAATACAAAAGGTCCTCCATCATAGGCCTTCATATTGAGTAATTTGATGATGTTAACTTGATTATAGAGATGTTTCCACCTTCCATAAAATGTCCCCAGTCTAAACAGTTTTGGGTCTAACTTTTTGTTTGGATCTTAAGCTCAAACAGCTAGATGTTAAAATAGCCTTCTTGTATGGAGATTAGGAGAAGGGTATATACATGGAGCAATAAAAGGTTTCAAAGCTAAAGGTACAAAAAATCTAGTATGCAAATTGAAGAAAAGTCTATATGGTTTAAAACAAGCTCTAAAGAAATGGTATCAGAAGTTCGATTCCTTTATGACAGATCATGGTTTCAAACAAACTTATGTCAATGCTTGCGTGTATTTCAAGAAGTTCTTAGGTGAGAACTCTATAATTCTTCTTCTTTATGTTGATGATGTGCTAATTACGAGTTAAAACATTGGTAGAATCCAAAAGTTAAAGGAGGACTCGTCCAACTCTTTTGATATGAAAAATTTCAGACGTGTAAAGAAGATTTTAGGTATGGAGATAACTTGAGATAGGAAGGACAGGAGATTGTGGTTGTCTTAGGAGAGATATATAGAACGAGTGCTAGAAAGGTTGAATATGAAGCATGTCAAGCCAGATATTAGGCCACTGACATCTCACTTCAATCTGTGTAAGCATTAATATCCCTCAATAGAAAAAGAAAAATATGATATGTCCTTTATTCTATACCCATCTACAGTAGGTCTTTGATGTATTCAATAGTGTGCACAAGGCTATATATTGCTCAAACTATTGGGATGGTGAGTAGATTCTTGTCAAATCCAGGGAAGTTCACTCAGAAGTAGTGAAATAATTTCTAAGATACTTGAAGAGACATACTGAAGTAGAGTTTATGCTTTAGTAATGATGACGCAACTCTAGAAAGTTTTGCAGATGCAAATATGGCTAGAGATCTTGATGAAAGAAAATCCACTTCAAGTTTTGTGTCAAGTTTAAAAATGGAGTCATCTTACAACAATCCAAGTTAAAAAAAGTGTATGGCTTGATCTACGACTGAAGTAGAATATGTAGCTGCGGTAGAAGCTTATAAGGAGATGCTCTGACTAAAAAGGTTCCTTTAATAATTATATATGAAGCAAAAAGACTATGTAGCAATTTGTGATAGTCAAAGTGTTATTAACTTGATCAAAAATACTATATATCATTTCTATACAAAGCATATAAATGTTAGATATCATTGTTGAGATTCATGATAGAAGAGCAAATATTAATGTTGAAAAACGTTCATATGAATTAAAGTGATTCCTAGAAACAAACATGAGCTTTGTTGCAAGAGTGTTAGTATGTATCTCAAGTAGATGATGGAAAATAATGTGTCTTTCCTAAATTTCTGCTAAAGGGGAAGGTTATTGAGTGTCCAACCCTATTTTGAGATTTTTGGTAATCATAGGCAACTTTATGGTTCGTAGGAATAACGAACAAGTGAAGATAAGATGAAAAATGTATTCTAGGGAGATACATAGTTGTGTAGAGTGTTAGTTGCATGTGTCATGACTTACATGACTGTGTGGGTTAACCGTGTAAGTCCTTATAAATGTATGAAGTGTGAAGAGGTGAATCACACATGGTCTTGTACACGCTTATGTGAAGATACATGACTGTGTGTGGAGATTATACAACTCTCTATAATCATGTATTCTTGAGATTGAGATGGTGCTGGAAAGATACATAGTTACTTATAAGGTCGTATAAGTGACTTTGTATGTTGTAGAAAAATTTATTTCATGATATAAAAGAAAAAAAGACGTAGATTTTTGAAGAGAGTGCAACTACAACATCTAAAAGGGCAAAGAGTATTATATTTCTCATCTTTGCTTGATTGTGGATTTGTTTAAGTGATTGTTGATTGTAACATCAACTTTAGATTCAATTATGAAATTTTGTGAGATAACTTGTTATTGGGGTGAGAGATTAACTTTTTTAAAAATCCTTATTGA
This sequence comes from Erythroxylum carthagenense, assembly GCA_026413575.1. Classification (NCBI taxonomy): domain Eukaryota; kingdom Viridiplantae; phylum Streptophyta; class Magnoliopsida; order Malpighiales; family Erythroxylaceae; genus Erythroxylum; species Erythroxylum carthagenense. Next base: position 1,563,894 of record JANZLD010000007.1, read on the forward strand.
ATTTAATAGATTTATTGTTGATTTGTCATGTGATTTTCCCTCTACATTGGAGGGTTTTCTAAGTAAATCTTAATGTTTGATTCATCATTTAAAGTTTTTATTCTCACTTTGTTTTGCTTTTGTCTCCTAACATATCTGATGTAAACTTTAAATTTTAACTGTTATGGATGTCAATACGTCATAATCTTGTTGTAAAAACTTCATATGATGCTCATTCTACTATTTATTATGAATTTATCTATCATGCTTTAAATTACGATTGATGATTATATAAATGCCATTATTAGCATAAAATAATAAATGTAATTTAAATTTACAATGTAGGGAAGAGAGAGAAAATTATAATTTTATAGAAGTTTAATCTTTTAAATTCAATCTCTGAATTTTACTTGAAACTTTAATATGTTATATTTGGCTCCTTCAATAAGTAGAAATTAAATATCTATAATCAATTGAATTAAAGGCCTTTATAAACGATTTGGAGAAAATTATATTTAAGTTCAACTTTAATAACAATAATAAATTTTATAATTCAATTCTACAAGTTTGTGAAAGGAATCAACAACAAAATTTAACAATTAATATTATTGAGCATTTATCAATAATTAAAAATTGAACTGATTCAATCGATTTAACTGTTAAAATCTTGAATTGTCCAACTTTTCAGTTTGATTTTCAATTTTTCAGTTCAATTTACTTTAATAACTCTTATTGTTAAAAATTGATCAGTTTATTAATTAATTAGTTATTTTGTAAATTAATAAGTTCTTATAGATTAAAATTAATTAAATAATTTTTATTTAATAATCTTTTTTTAATTAAATTTCAAAATTTTCGATAGATAAGGACAACCTCTTTCAACCATATTTTAAATTCTTTATTTTTATTTAATATTTAATCAATTTTATGACAGTTTAATATCAGTTAAATCTTTTAAATCTTAAAGCTTTTATTTTATCAGTTTAATTTTCTATTTGCTTTTTAAAACATTGGTAATTTTCCTCTTTCATGTCAAAAATGTCATCACTAAAATTATTCTATTATTATTTATTTGTCAAAATATGTTTGTAATACTGTGAGCAATTGCTACTTAATTGATACAATCGGGGAAGTAGAGGCCTCTTAGTAACTTGGTGTTTAAGACTATTGGCTGATAGATACCCATTAATTGTCCAATCAAACTTGTGCAAACCAGTGATCAGTCACCCTTCGTTATTTGACCGAACAAGCTGTTCTTCAAACTATTATTTTCAACATGTTTCTTCAACTTTTGGATTCGGGTCACATACAAAACGTTGACAGTTGTATGATATTTTTGATTAATAAATAGGTTTCTACTTAAAAGAATCATACAAATCAAATTACGAAAATTTATGAAATGTACAAAACATTCAACAGAATATTCGTCATCATCGCCATCAATACTCAATTAAAGCCTTATTAGAATGCAAAATTTAGAGAGTTCTGATAATACACAATCTTGTCTTTATTTAATAAGAGAAACTGTTTCTAATAAATTTACATATAAAATATAAAATTTTAGGTCGTATAGATAAATTATCATATTTTTATAAAATGATTATTTTATAATCAATTTTGATTCGGATTTAATATTTTAAAATTTTGATACAAATAAAAAGAAATTAAATTATTTAAAGAATTAACTATTTAAATATGAAATATTTTTAATAAATCAAATTAAAAGTCACATGCAATATTCAAATAAAAATGAAGCTCTAACAACTTCTTATTTATTGGTTTCTTAAAATTTTCTTTATGTTTTTTTAGAAATATCTAAAGTTTTAGATATATATTATAACAAAATAAATATCAATAATACTTTATTTATTTACGAATTTTTTTTAATTTTGACAGTATGAACAAATTTTTATAAATTTAAAAAACAAAAATAGATTAAAAGTGTGACAAGTTGGAGTAATAGTCATGTTACGTATTTTTATACTTGTGTATGCATGAGATTGAAGCAATTTTCATTTGTACCACTCCACCAAGCAGGCTTATACTAGGGGTAAATCAAATGGAGGTAGGGTAGGTCTGGTCCTGGAGTGAGTGCTCTGCTTTCACATTATCCCTGTTCCAGTTCATCTCAACGAACTGTACAGTAAGAAAACAGTCGCCAAAAGCTTAACCCTTTCTCTCTCAACCTTTAAAGTTCATTCCTACTTCCCCACTCCTTATAATTACGCTGCTAACCCCATCCATGCTACGCTTCCCTTTATCTACATTATTATAAACAACACTCCTCCTCCTCCTCTTCCTCCTCCTCTGCTCTTTTGTAGTTTCAAGATTCAGTCTTCACGCCAATTCAAGATCATACTCACATTTCTTCAACTACCCTTTTCCTTTTATACCTTTCTCTAACATACCCATCTCAGAATTCTTATACCCAATTCGTTTTGTTTATGAAATTTGAGTCTCTTTTTTATTTCAACAAATTCTCTCGTTATGGAGTTATCTGCAGGAACCGGCGCTAGATGCGGCTTCAGCTCACCACAACCGGACTGTACTGGCTTCGATTCTGTTGCCCAGTTCGGAGAAGATATCCAGCACTTAATTTCTGTCCCACCCGATAACGCTAGCTCTTTCACTGCTCTCCTCGAATTACCCGCCAATCAAGCCATGGAGCTTCTTCATTCTCCCGATTCAACACTCCCGACCCCACCCGAACACAGCACCTACCTGTCGCACAACTTTAATCATAACTTGACGTTCCCTAGTAACAGCGGCTTAATCGAGCGAGCCGCCAAATTCTCAGTCTTTGCCGGCAACAATTCGCCGGAGACAAGCTCTGTTCCATCCAATTCTAGTGCCAATCTCGAGAAACTTGTGAAGAGCGAGCTGACGGAGACGGGATCCTACCTGAACTCGTCGTTGCCGAAGACGGAAAACAAGGCGTTGAATCAGAGGTCGGTAAAGAGGAAGGAGCGAGAAAAGAAGGTAGGGAGATTTGGGGAGCTCAAAATTTGTGGTATTTTCCATTAATCTAATCAAAATTAGTCTCTAAATTGCCAAATTCAATGAATCTGTGTAAATTAGGTTAAAGGGTCAACAAAGAAGAGCAAAAGCGCAGAAAACGAGAGCTCAAGAAATGGGCAGAACCTTCCTTACGTTCACGTTAGGGCACGCAGAGGTCAAGCGACAGATAGCCATAGCCTAGCAGAGAGAGTAATGAATTAATAATCTTAAGAGTTTAATTAATGTGTTGTTAGTTTATAATTACTCTTATTAATGATGATTGTGACATGGGGGGTTTGTTTGGACAAAATGTGTAGGCGAGGAGAGAGAAGATCAATGCGAGGATGAAGCTCCTTCAAGAGCTGGTCCCAGGCTGCAATAAGGTTAGTAGTAGCAACAGTTACGTCTTCTTTCTTTCTGTCTTTTTTTATCCCTTTCTTTCTTTTTCTGTTTGGAAGTGATAATGATTGGGTAATGAGGGCTTAATTAATCATTATATATCATGTTATGTCTATAGAAAGTGTGATTATATATTTGGATTATGTGCATTTAATTACTGAGTTTGTCATTGTCACCTTTTTAGCAAAAGTTGGTCTTTTGCTTTTGTACCAAGAAAAGTGCCGGGTGGGGTGACAACTTGGCATACTTGTAATTTCAGCTGCCTATTGGTGCTATTTTTTTCCGTGTATATGTAAAATAGGAGTTTGTTAGGGGGCCTTTCTGAGGTTGGTCTTGTCATATTTAGTTCTGGAGTACTGGCTTACTGGGTCTCTTGTCATGCAGTCTTTCTTTTAACCCTGATTAGCCAAGATTTGGACTTGAGCAACAAAAAAATGAACTTGTTTGTAAAACCTGCTTAGCAACAATTTTGCCCTGCCAAGTTCATTCGATGTTTCGAACACTGAAACCATTCTAGAAGTTGACCATGGAACATGCAAACATGATATTCATTCAGTCCATTCTATGTCATAGAAGACGATATTACCCATGGACTAGACTGAATTTTATTGTGTACAAAATGCTTAGCTGGAAGTGCCTTGAAGTGCTTATTATTCTGGCTTTGTTATATCCAAAATTGGGTCCCAATCCCATTGGAAATAGTTATCATCATCACTTCATCAGTGATATCAACTTATCTTATAAGTTTGGGATCCATATAGTGGATGATGAATAGATGATAAAAGAGACGACTTCTTTCAATGGAGTTTGGTTGAACTGAAAAGGGACGTGTCATGATAGGCACTGAATTGATTATAGTTTTCTTTGAGGCATCAAACCAGATAGCCATGTCGCTTCTCCATGTATATTTTTCACCCAGTGATGGTGAGCAATTATGGCAGATGTTGCTCATGTGTTTGGATGCACATATATTCTTCCGCCGAGTGTTTCTACCCAAGGCTCCAGTAGAGTAGTTTTTCTAATATAGGGCTATGGATTATGGATCCTTGATTCCAGGAAGGTAGAGGTTTAATTTCTCACCCAAATAGTTACCTATTTTTATCAGATTCCTACACACATTCCTTGCTGATTATGCATCTCTAAAATTTATTTTTCAGTTAGAAATTCTCTTTACCTCTTAGCTTCATCTTATGTTGATTTCACTTGGTTTAAAAGGTTGATTGTTTTATCATTCTGTAAATTGATTATGTTCTATACATTAGTTATACTTCTGTTATATGATTGCTGAATGGAATATTGTTTTCTTATGCAGATTACAGGCACAGCATTGGTACTTGATGAAATAATCAATCACGTACAGTCTCTTCAACGCAAAGTAGAGGTCAGATTTCCATTTATTACTCATTAATTTTTACCTTTTGAGCTGGATAATATATTGTTAACTTGAGCATAGTTCAATCTGACCTTCATGAAGTAACTTGTTTTCTTTTCGGTCATTGATCAATTGTTTATCTTCTCTCATTTGGTTTTTTAGTTTATGTTTGTGAGTCATATGGGTGTCATTTTAATCTTGTTGAATATTTCTTTGGTTTCAGTTGTTATCAATGAGACTTGCAGGAGTCAACCCAAGGATTGATTTCAGTCTTGACGCCATGTTAGCTGCAGAAGTGAGTTATTGTTCTTACTGTACGTGTTTATTGTTAAACAAAGTGTGTTATAGTGTAAATGCCAACGTGAGACCAGTACAAGGGTTTCAACCTTGTATAGCTACTTGTCAGTAAGGCTAGTTTTGAGAAATTCTAAATGACTGAGTCTTGAAACACACTTACAGTTCACTGCTTTTAGAGGATAAGCTTTGTTGCTTAATATTTTTTCTCCTCTGACTGCATTTACTTTCTTAACCATTTTGTAGAACGTATTACGGGAAGAAAGCAACTAAATTTCTTTTACTGTTCTACCGGAATGCTTATTCATTGTCTACCGATTGATTCCCCTTTCCAATTGAACTGTGGCATGCTAAGTCTCCATTTTTGTTCTTCATTGATTTTAACTGTTCCTGTGCCCCTACAATTGCAATCATTAAATTCTCCAGATTTCAGTATTCTGGCATGCATATCAAATCTTTGTAATTATGCAAGGCCCTGAAAATTAAACTATGATACTTTGTTAAATTCAAATGAGAAGTGAATATTTTCCAGTATGGAATTCCTCCAGAGAGAGGGAAAGAGAGAGTTGGGTATGCGCCACATGAAGTTTGGGAATCTGATTGTTTTCATTTTTTTTGAAAAATGTTGGGAATCTAATTTTTGAGCTATTGTTTAGTGCTTTGAACTATCCCTTTGAATTTTCAGAGTGGATTGCCAATTGATAGTAACTTCCCCAGCATGGTTACGCCAATGATGTGGTCAGAAGTTCAAGCCGACGGGAACAGACAGCAGAACCAACAACAATGGCAATTTGATGCCCTCCACCACCCAGTTTGGGGAAGAGAAGAAGACGGGCATAAATTTGTCACTCCAGAGAACTCCCTTTTAAGTTATGATTCCTCAGCTAATTCAGGTAGATCGCACTACTTCGTTTAATTTCTCCATTCAAGAAGTATGTGCAAACTGTAAAATTATGTTCTTGTATTACTGATTATTTGTTAAGAACTAAAATGAATAGTGGTGTGCTATGTTATTTGAAATTTATATATGGTGGATCTTGACACTGGAAATTAGGATTGCCTTGCAGAATTCTTTCAATCTTAATATATATATATGTGTACCTATATGTATATGTTGGTACGAACCTTTTGTGGTCCTCAAGTGAATTTGAGCATATAAATTTCAAGCTACAGTTGAGTTTTGAACCAATTGCATTTTAAATGTATTTCATTGTAACTATGGTACTAACTGGACAAAAATAGTCCAAGAAAATTTGATTATTGGCTTCTTTTTGAAATATGGAAATCTTTCCTACTGCAATGAAATTTTCTGGTTGTTTATATGATGTAAGGAACATTACAAATATATTTGAAGATGAATAAGTTTGAGATCAAAAGGCTAACATTCAGATTGTTATTGTGGCACAGCATCTTTGCACTTGAATCAATTGAAAATGGAGCTATGAGGACACGGATGCTGCTACTATAGAATTGTAGCTAGTAATGTATATACAGCAGGAACCAAAGGGTGAGGCCTGAATATTGGTGTGGGTTTTCCCATCATTAGGCTATATGAAAGGTTAGACGGAAACCTGGATTTCTCTCAATTGGAGACGAGGAATTTCTAGAGTGACATTCTTACATTTCAATATTGTTTATATCATTATGAATATGATGGCATGTATACTAACTTCTGAGAGTTATTCAGTCCACTGCTTACATATTTTGTAAGGTGATTGATTGATAATGTAGAAACCTACGAATGAACAGTTTACTTAATTGTGACTCAGAGTTAATATAATCAGAGTGATTGTTATGCTATTACTTAATATATCAAGTTCTGAAAATAGGTTTTGTGCTATTACTTAATATATCAAGTTCTGCAAATAGGTTGTCTTCTCCATGGTCTCCTAGCCTCACATATATACGCAAAAGTGTTTTTTTTGCAAGCTAAGAAAATATCTCGACGATAAGAGAGAATCTCAACCTACTTAAAATAGCTCATACATTAAAAGGCTACAATATATTCCAAAAATAATAGTTATCTAATTCCTAAATTTGTGCCTAATACTCTCCTCAAGTTGGAGCATGAGTATTATGAATGCCAACTTGGGAAGTAGAGATATAAGTTGTTGTTTGCCCAATGCCTTGGTAAAAATATCAGCTATGGTCCTTTTTAAATTTTATCACAAACAAAGTGGCAGTTAACTTCAATGTGTTTGGTGCATTCATAAAACACTAGATTAGATGCAATATGCAATGTTGCTTGATTATTACAATATAGTCTCATAGGAGTTGTGTATGTTAAACTAAGAGTGGAAAACAATCCATTGAGCCACTTAAGCTCATACATTGCAGAGGCCATGACTTTATATTTAGCTTCTGCATAGGAGTGTTAAACATTGTGCTATCTTTTAGTTTTTCATGAAATGGGTGAACTCCCAACAAGTAAAAAATATCTTGTTAACAAACGTCAAGTTAATGGGCAACTTGCCCAATCAGAATCATAATAGCCAAATAGTGTAAGATCATGATCACTTCCAACATGATGCCTCAACCTGGGTTACTTTCAAATAACGAACAACTCTTAATGCTGCATCCTAATGGTCATTTTGTGGTTGTTGCATGAATTGTGCAAGAGTGTGAATGCAATAAGATAGCTTGGTTCGAGTTAAAGTAAGATAAATGAGTCTTCCTACCAAACGATGAAAATGCTCAGGATTACTTAGTTCTTCTCCTTATGCATAAGTCAAATGATGATTTTGTTCAATAGTAAAACTTGCTAGCTTGGCACCTAGAAGCCAAGCCTTAAAGATGATGTCTAAAGCATACCTCCTTTGACGCAAGAAAATTCCTTTAAGATCTCTAGCCACTTCTATTCCAAGGAAATATTTTAGCTTTCCCAAATCTTTTATGTGGAAACAATCACTGAGTTAAGCTTTGAATTTTGCTATTATGGTCTCATAATTTCCAAAATGATAAGATCATCACATATGCTAGTACATGTAAATGAACTCCATCTTTCTACAAATTGAACAGAGTATAATCTAATAAAACCCATATTTCTTTAAGGTGTCATTGCGTTTAGAAAACCAATATTTAGGAGCCTATTGTAAGCCATAAAATGATTTTTTTAGACAACACACCTTGCCCAATTCTAAAGCTTAGAAACTTAGTGGCAATTTCATAAACACCTCTTCCTCCAAATCTCTATGTGAGACGGCAATATGAATGTCCATATGATGAAATTCCAAGTTTTTAGTAGCTGCAAGTGTTGGAAAGGCTCAAACCATCACCATCTTTGCAATGAGAGCCAAAGTTTCATTGTAATCGATCCCTTTTACCTATCAATTGCCCAAGATCACCAATCGTACCTTACATCTTTCGACTATTCCATCATAATTATACTTGATTTTGTATACCCACTTATATCTAATGGCAGACTTCTGGAAGGCAATTCTATTATTGTCTAAGTCCAATTGTCTTGTAGTGCCTGTATTTCAAGCTTCGTGGCCTTATGCCATTGAAGATAGTTCATGGCTTTAGTAAACAAAGTGGGCTCATGTCCTACTATTATAGTTGCCAGGAAACCACGATGTTGTAAACTTACTGTAAGACAAATAATATCCAAAGAATAGGACACACCTGGAGAATGTGATGGCTTAGATGAGCGCACAAAAGGGCTATTTACTTGAATTGTATAAGTTACATAATCCTTTAAGTGAGTGGATGGCTTCTTTGTTAGTTTATCCCCTTGCAGCCAATTTTGATTGTATAATATTTGTTTTTTTCAATAAAAGACATTCTTTATCTTTATGTATTTTTAATTATTTAATTATTAATCATAAAGATAAAATCCTTGAAATAATTGTTATGCAATTAGAAATTATATTGTGATTATAATTATGAGATTCAAATTAGATTTTCGTATTATTCCTAAAATGTTCCTAGTCATAGTTTCATCAAGACGGGATATTGATAAAATGGTTAGGCTAGCAAATATTTGTTTCTTTTTTATGAAGAAAGTAATCGATCTCATAGATTAAAGTATAGAGATACTTAAACAAACATGTGGGTGCTTATTAGAGAATAAGTTCATTGAACTGACCCAATTATGAGAATTTCGAATGGAACATTACTTGTGTGTTTGTGGATTATTTCATTATGATGGTTGTATAATTGATCCTTAGACTTGATATTACCAAAGTTATCTCCTGTGGGAATTACTATGTTTTGATGCTACTTATGTTCTATTCTTGGAATAGTTCAATTCGGTGGTTATTGGATATAGTATGAACTATGTGGAGATAGTTAAGTAAATCAATAAAGAATTCGTTGTCCTAAAGTAATTAGGAAGAATGTTCTGCTGTTCTTGATTAGTAATGATTTTAGGAATTTTTGGCCAGAGTAAATTGAAATTTGGAAATGTTGTTTTCAAATATTAATTACAAATCATTTACTAATTAGCAAGAACAAATATGATTGGATTATTTAAAGTAGACATGAATTCCATACTCTAATTCCAATTGGAACATTAGATGACGAAAGGATTAATTTATACAAGACAACCATGCATAGACATGTTAAGTCAAACCACTTTGACATTCCTAATATTTGGGTGGTCATGACATATTGCTAGACGTCAATCATGATCTATGATTATAAATTGTTTAATTAGGGAATATCAGATAAATTAAAAAGATTTTTAATTTATCTGATTCTAATTATGAATTAGAATTATAATTTATTTTCATGGTCAACATATTAGGATCCTAATGGGTCACACATAAAAAAATCTATAAAGGAGAAAGTGAAATTTGAATCAATTTGGACTTAATTGAGAAGTTTTAGAAACTTTAAAGATCAATATGTGATATTTGATCTTATAGGGATTAATTAATAATTATAATTAAAGTATGACTTTAATTGTAATTTTAATAAAATCCAAGGAAATGAAAAATAAGTTTTTTCATATAAAAGGAAAAATTAGAAAAAAAAAGAAGGAGCTAGCACTTTTAACAATTTTTCCTCTCAAATTTGATTTGAGTTTTCTCTGAATAGATCTATGGATATTGTTAGAGGTCGGACGATTGAACGGCTTGTGGATTGATAGATTCAAAGAAACAGAAAAATTGTAACACGAAATCAAAACAAGTTAGTAGAGTTTTGTCAATTTCTTGTTTTATGTTTCTAATTTAATTATGTTAAAGTTGATTCTGCGGAAAAATTTTTAAATTTTTTCCGCTGCGCTTAGATTTGATCTTGCGTATATTTTCCAACAGTGGTATCAGAGCCACCTTTAACAGTTTTATTTTTGATTCATAAGTTTGAATATGTTTTGATTTGGTTTTAATATGCAAAAGTTGCATATTGATTCTATTAACCTGAAAAATGTTTTTCATAATGTTTTGTTTTCGTTGGTAATCTGAAAAGTGTTTTTTAGTTGCTCTTAACTATTGTATACGTTCTCACTGTTCCATTTTTCTAGAAATTTAGTTTTTGTCTGCCGAAAGTGTTTCGGGCAACAAAAGGTGCAATATAATGATATGTGTTTCTGAAAAGTGTGGCATAAGTGTTCATGAGCTTTTGGTTTCTTGATTATATGCGTTTGCTATTTCTGGACTAGATATAAAATGTTATATTTGTTTCTGAATATGTGAACTGCATTTTTCCAGTCTTCTGGAAATCTAGAAAGAATTTCTAGTGTTTTTGGGAAAGATTGTAATTTTAATCTTTGATGCACTTGTTTCTCCTCTTGCGTGATGTTTCTTAAACCCAGACGTAGAGTTACTTGCGTTAATGACAATCGAAGGGTTGCATGCATGTGTTTCTGTTGTGTCTTCATTTGTATTACTGATCTATAGTTTACGAAACCGACATTGGTCTTCTCAAGTCCAGCTTTTATTCAATGCATAATGTATGCTTTAGGTTATTAACAGATAATGGTTGCATGATAAACATAGGTTTCTGTTCATTTTTGTTCATTTACTCAAACTCTAACGTTTCGGTGGTCATTATATTCATTGTTCTATTCAAACTCAATGCTTCTATGAATGATTATTATTGGATGTTTGATTAATAAGTTTTATTGTGCTTTATTATGATGTATCACAGAACCATCGGAGGCTATTGAAGCCACCGGTGGTTAGAGAACCACCACCTTCAGTGGTGGTAGTTTCTCTCTCTAGAGTTTTATTTTTTTTATAAGTATGTTATAATGCTACTATAAGGATAGAGTGCCTTGAGATAGTCTTAAGGTAGTGATAACAGAATAAGTTGGTATTATGTGTTTAAAAAAAAACCAGAGCTTGGCTGAGGAAGACGGGACGCGTGTGCATCTGTGGAGGAGTAAGTCTCCTGGCTCGCCAGGAGATGGGCATCTCCTGGTCAAGCCAGGAGATGGGCATCTCCTGGCCAGCCCATGGGCCAGTAGACCAGGAGATAGTCTCCTGGCCTTTGGGCCTTATTTTGTTTGTTTGTTTGTTTTTAAATTTAATTTAATTTTTCAAGTGTTGATTAATTAAATTTTATTAAAATCTTAATTTATTTTTCATAATTAGATTATGTCAAATAAATTAATATAATGAGATTATATTATTTCGAATGAGATTTTATTT
>JANZLD010000007.1:1581940-1598528 GCA_026413575.1 Erythroxylum carthagenense
ACATACTCAGTCAATGAATGCAGTGAAATCCTACCAGTCTATCCCAATATTACCATAATGCCCTTGCTAATAGTAACAGGATGTTACAAACATACTTGCTGGCAACAAAGAGATAATGGATGAAGGCAACTGGGATAAAGTAAGGAAGAGATGGCAACGGTAGCAACAAGCGCCAGAAGGACTTGGTAAGCATAACAATAGGGATGGCGCCCCGAGCTCAAGCTCGGCCTAACCCGACTCACTAATTGGGCTACTCATGGGCTGTCAGGCCATTGGTTGTCGACCCATGGCCTGTCTACATTTTTTTTAAAAAAATTTGACAAAATGACAAAAACGATTTTGTTTTGCACATTCTCTTCGGACTAAGCAATCTTAGCCCATGACCCAGTCAACTCAGGTCAAGATTGCCATCCTTACGCAACAGCAGATGATGCACGCATGAGAAGAGGGAGATGGCAACTGATGGAGCACGAGTTTTAGTTATTATTATTATTTTATTATTTTAAAATTTATCTTTATTTAATTTTTTTTATTTATTTCGTCCTCATGTGTTTTATTTAGAAATAACTTCTCTATTAATTAGAGTTAAGACTGCATACTACTGAATCTTCTTAGATTCGGCGTCTTAGTAAGATTTTTAGAAGGTATTTATATTGTTGTTGTTTAATTTTACTCATCAATTAACAAATAATAATGAGGATTTAAATAGGCTTTAAATTAGATCAAACTTGAAATTTAAAATTAGATTAAATTAAATTAAATTATTGTTAATTTAATTATTTTTGACGTCCCAATTTGATATCACTTTGCTAGTTTTAATTCATCTTTTGAATTTGTAACATTTTCGTAAGTCTATTTACGTGCTTTGGTATAATTTGAAAGAGCATACAACCCCAACTCGACTCGTGTATGTAAGAGTTTCAAGGAAAATTTCCTGCTCCGAGGCCCAGCTACTCTTGACCTTTGCTTAAGGCAGGCAGGCAAGGTTAATGGAGAGAGGGTAAGTCCGGACCTTTCCTGTACCTCTCTTTTTTCACCCGTCCATCTCAACGAACTGCACAGTAACAAAACAGTTGCCAAAATCGCCCAACCCTTTCTCTCTCACCTTCTACTTCCCTACTCCTTTACGCTGCTATTATATTATCCCCCAGCTCCAACATTGCTACGCTTCCTTTCTCTACATTATAAACAGTCCTCTTCGCTTTGAAGCTAAAGCTCTTTCATTGATTCAAGATTCAATCTTCACGCCAATTCAAGATCATACTCACATTTCTTCAACTGCCCTTTTCCTTTTACACCTTTCTCTAACATACCCACCTCAGAATTTTTATACCCATTTCGTTGTGTTTATGAAATTTGAGTCTCTTTTTTCCTTTCACCAAATCCTCTCGTTATGGAGTTATCTGCAGTAACCGGCGCTAGATCCAGCTTCACACCACAGCAGGACCATTCTGGATTCGATTATGTTCCCCAATTTGGCGAAGATATCCAGCACTTAATTTCTGTTCCACAAGATAACGCTAGCTCTTTTACCGCTCTCCTCGAATTACCCGCCAATCAAGCCATGGAGCTTCTTCACTCTCCCGATTCAACTCTCGGGACCCCACCTGATCACAACGCCTACTCGCCGCACCATTTCAAAGCTAACTTGACGTTCCCGAGTAACAGTGGCTTAATCGAGCGAGCCGCCAAATTCTCAGTCTTCGCCGGCAACAGTTCGCTGGAGACGAGTTCTGTCCCATCCAATTCTAGTGGCAATCTCGAGGAACTAGTGAAGAGCGAGCCGACAGAGACAGAATCCTACCTGAATTCGTCGCCGCAGAAGACGGATAACAAGGCGCTGAATCGGAGGTCGGTAAAGAGGAAGGAGCGAGAAAAGAAGGTGGGGAGATTTAGGGAGCTCAATTTTTATGCTGTTTTTTACTAATCTATTCAAAATTAGTCTCTAACTTGCCAAAATTTGTTGAATTTGTGTAAATTAGGTTAAAGGGTCAACAAAGAAGTGCAAAAGCGCAGAAAATGATAGCTCAAAAAATGGACAGAACCTTCCATACGTTCACGTTAGAGCACGCAGAGGTCAAGCCACCGATAGCCATAGCCTAGCAGAGAGAGTAATGAACTAATAATCTTAAGAGTTTAATTAATGTGTTGTTAGTTTATAATTACTCTTATTAATGATGATTGTGACATGGGGGGTTTCTTTGGACAAAATGTATAGGCGAGGAGAGAGAAGATCAATGCGAAGATGAAGCTACTTCAAGAGCTGGTCCCAGGTTGCAATAAGGTTGGTAGTAGCAACAGTTACGTTTTCTTTCTTTCTTTCTTTTTCTGTTTGGAAGTGATAATGACTGCGAAATGAGGGCTTAATTAATCATTATATATCATGTTATGTCTATAGAAAGTGTGATTATATATTTGGATTATGTGCATTTAATTAATGAGTTTGTCATTGTCACCTTTTTAGCAAAAGTTGGTCTTTAGCTTTTGTACCAAGAAAAGTGCCTGGTGGGGCGACAAGTTGGCATACTTGTAATTTCAGCAGCCTAGTGGTGCCATTCTTTTCTTGTATATGTAAGATAGGAGTTTGTTAGGGGGCCATTTTTGAGCTTGGCCTTGTCATATTTAGTCGCGGAGTAGATTGATCTGTTTTGTCATTCACTCTTTCTTTTAAACCTGATTGCCGCGGCTTCAAGTTTTGGACTTGAGTAAGAAAAAATTGAAGTTGCTTGTAAAACCTGCTTAGCACCCTGCCAAGTTCATTTGTTGTTTTCGAACAGTGTAACTATTACTTGATATTCACAGAGTCCAGTCTTTGGTGGATAAGACGACATTACCAATGGGCTAGACATTGCATTTTATTGTGTAGAAAATGCTTGGCTGGAAGTGCCTTGAAGCACGTATTATTCTCTGGCTTTGTTAGATTGAAATTTGGTCCCAGGATCATGGACAAAGGAAAATTTGATCATTATTAGTAGTACTAACTTATCTTTTAAGTTCAGTGTTCATGTAGTGGATGATGAATAGACGATGAACAGATGATGAAATAAAAAACTTCTTCCAATAGGGTTTGGTTGAAGTGAAAAGGGGCATGTGATAGTCACTGAATTGATGACTGTAGTGTTTTTTGAGACATTAAACTAGTTAGCCATGTGGCTTCACCATGTATATTTTTCACCTAGTGATGGTGAGCAATTATGACTAATGTTGCAGTCACTGATTTGATGACTGTAGTTTTTTTTGAGGCATTAAACCAGTTAGCCATGTGGCTTCCCAATGTATATTTTTCACCCTGTGATGGTGAGCAATTTAGACTAATGTTGCTCGTGTTTGGATCACCTTTTTTTTTTTCCCCATTGAGTGATGTATCCAAGACTTGTGAGTAGTTTTTCTTATTTAGGGCTGTGGAATATGGATCTACGATTCCAGAAAGGTAGAGATTTAATTTCTCACACACATCATGACCTATTTGTATCAGATTCCTACACACATTCCTTGCAGATTATGAATGTCTAAATTTTTTTGATCTTTTTGAAATTCTCTTTACATGCAAAGACTTCTTAGCTTCATCTTTTGTTTGATTTTATTTGGTCTAATAAGGTTGATAAATTCCTGTTCACTTTCATATTTTATTCATGCCATAAGTTTTTACTGATTATGTTTTCTACATTAGTTTATGCTTCTGTATTATATGGTTGTTTTGGAAACAATCTCTCTACTATTTAGGAGTAAGGTTGTGTACTATTAGACCTTCTCAGATCCCGCGTGTCAACGAGATTTCTATTGAGTATTGTTGTTATTGTATTATATTGCTGTTGAAGGGGATATTATCTTGTTATGCAGATTACAGGCACGGCATTGGTACTTGATGAAATAATCAATCACGTACAGTCTCTTCAACGGAAAGTAGAGGTCTTATTTTCTTATTTTGTTACTAATTTTACCTTTTGAGACTAGATAATAGATGTTTAAACTTGAGCACGGTTCAGTCCGACTTTCACGCAGGCAACCTGTTTCATTTCTTTTTTTTTTTTTTGAAGGCTGGGATCAGTTGTCTAATCTTCTCTCATTTGTGTTTTCTACTGCCTTTTTTCTGTAACAATTTCTATGAAGCAAAGCAGCAAAATTGTTTAGTCTTTTTTTTTTTTGTGAGCCATATGAGTTGTCATCTTATTCTTCAAAAATTTCTTTGGTTTCAGCTATTATCAATGAGACTTGCAGAAGTCAACCCAAGAATTGATTTCAATCTCGACTCCATATTAGCTGCGGAAGTGAGTTATTGTTCTTACTATACTTGTTGTTAACAAAGGTTGTTATATCGTAAATGCCAATGTGAGAACAGAGTAAGGGTTTGAACCTTGTATAGCTGCTCCTCGGTAAAGCTAGTTTTGATAAATCCTTAATGACTCAATCTTGAAACATAGTTCATTGTTTTTAGAGGATAAGCTTTTGCAGGTTAATATATTTTTATCTCCTGGCATTTACTTAACCATTCAGTAGAATGCTTTTTATGGAAATAAAGCAACTAAATTTCTTGTACTATTCTACTGGAATGGCTATTCACCGTTTCACCATCTTTCTCATTGAACTGCACGATTCCAAGTCTCTGTTGTGCAGATTTTAACTGTGCCTGTGCCTCCTACAATTGCAATCATTAAATTGTCTTAAGATTTCAGTATTCTGGCGGCCTGGTAATTATAAGAGGCCTGAAAATTAAACTTTTTTCATTTTGTTAAATGGGAGTTGAATGTTCTCTCAGTACAGAATTTATTCAGAGAGAGAGAGAGAGAGAGTTGGGAATCTGGCATTGAAATACCACAAAAAGTTAGGTATTCTGATTGTTGCCATTGTAAATGCTTTGAACCGTTCCTTTGAATTTGCAGAGTGGATCACCAATTGAGAGTAACTTTCCCGGCATGATTTTGCCTATGATGTGGTCAGAAGTTCAATTCAACCGGAACAGACAGCAGCATCAACAAGAATGGCACTTTGACGTGCTCCACCACCCAGTTTGGGGAAGAGCAGAAGATGGTCATAACTTTGTTGCTCCAGAGAACTCCCTTTTAAGCTATGATTCCTCAGCTAATTCAGGTAGATCACACTAATTCCTATAATTTCTCCATGCAAAAAGTATGCTCAAACTGTAAAATTATATTCTTGTATTCCTGATTATTTGTTAAGAACTAAAAATGAATAGTGGTGTACAATGTATTTGAAATTTATGTATGGTGCATCTTGACACTGGAAATTAGGATTGCCTGCAGAATTCTTTCAATCTTAAATAAAAAATAGGTATGAACCTTTTGTGGTCATCCAGTGAATTTGAGTATATAAGTTTCAAGCTACAGTTTTGTTTTGAAGCTATGGCATTTTAAATGTATTTTATTGCAACAATGGTATTAACTGGACAGAAACAGTCCAAGAAAATTTGATTATTCGCTTCTTTTCAAAAGTATGGAATTCTTTCCTATTGCAATGAAATTTTCTGGTTGTTTAGAAGATGTAAAGATCACTACAAATATATCTGAAGAATAAGTTGAGATCACAAGACTAACTTTGAGATTGTTATTGTGGAACAGCATCTTTGCACTTGAATCAGTTGAAAATGGAGCTGTGAAAGAAGGCAGGGATGCAGCTACTATAGAATTGTTGCTAGTAATGTAGGTATTATACCAATTATTAGTAATTAGCAGGAAGCACAAGAAGAAAGTGAGGCCTGAAAATTCATATGGGTTTTTCCTATCATTAGGCTTATTATTAATTAAAGATGAGTTGGAAAACCAGATTTCTCTGAATTGAAGACGAGAATTCTCATTCTTACATCGTGTCAATATAGTTAATATAGTATTATGAATATATAAGATGTCATGTATACTAACTTGTGAGAGATTGAATCCATCCACAACCTTTTACGTATATATATAGATAGATATAGGTATAAGATGATTGATTGATTGATAATGAATGTTCAATTTTATTGTTGGATTTTCTGTTTGAAATAGAACAAGCAATTTTCTCCTACAATAATGTGTTTTTCCAATGATGCATCTCATCATCCTCTTCTGTAAACTCAAGTATACCAGAATCTTCAAGAGGGCAAAACTAAGACAAGCAGTTCTCGTGATTCCTATTACCTATTACTACTTTATGTTTGGCTCTTGGTGTTGGACCTTGGCTTTTCAATGATAAGAAGCCACTGGTTTTGAAGAGATGGAGGCTGGGACTTAAGCTAGATCCTTCCAGCTTTGAGAGTTTGCCTCTGTGGGTGAAATTTTCTAGTTTGGTTTGCAATTTTGGTCACAGAAAATGCTTAGCATGATTGAAAGGCCTTATTATGCTGACAAATTAACTACAAACAAATTTGGGTGAAGCAAAATGTTCTAATGAGCCAAGAGAGCACAATGAGTGATAAAGCACCAAGTAGATCAATTGGCCAAGATGCTGGAAGTATTCCTCCAGCTAACCCTATTGAGGTTGCTACCATTACAATACAGGAGACACAGAATTGGTAAGTTGTGAGATGATGGCGATCCAATCTGAATGCTAGCTAATCAGAGGCTTAGAACTCCAGGGACATAGGAGCTTGGAATATTACGGCATTAAATGACCCCTTAGGCACAAGATGCGATTAAAAACAAATTGTCTCTAATTGTTAGAGACACTGGGCCTAACGTAATGTTGAAGTCTAAGTGCTTGTTTCGATTGTATTTAACGTGTGATATGTAATGATTCCATTCAAAACTCCTCCTTTCTTTTTCCCTTTAGGGGGCCCATCGCATCCCATCCCTTCCCTTCCCTTCCCCTAATTGTAATTGAGTTGATTAACTCGCGCCGCGCGGCTCATAGTAATATTTGGTACCCACCATGCTCCGTCAGCGCCTGCTATCCTCCCTTCGAACCCGAGGCGGTGCCGCCGCTGGACCCAGCCGGTGGTCCAGCCCAGGTCACGAGGAGCGCCCGAAGGGATACCTCTTCAACCTCACTCCTCCTCCATCTGGTCAGTCTCGTAAGTGGGAGGATTGGGAACTTCCTTGCTACATTACCAGCTTCCTTACCATCGTTATTTTGGGTGTTGGTCTCAATGCCAAGCCTGATCTCACCATCGAGACCTGGGCTCACCAGAAAGCCCTTGAACGCCTTGAACGTGAGAAGTTGGATACACTCTCCGGTAGTACGGACTCCGAGTGATCTGATCTGAGCTGAGCCTACCTTTCTCTGTTTTCCGATGGATATCCTTTTTGGGTTCTTTTTCTATCTTCCTTTGTTGATAGTGTGTAGTTGTTTGAATAAGAAAATTTGACTGATGTTGGAACTTACCTGTCAATTTGGATATTTTTCTGTCGGTATAATGAGTTATAACAATATTTGGTTTCTAATCAATTATACCTTGCGGTGTCTTTGATACTGAGTTTAGATGCTTGTTAGGTCTTTTGTTTTGAACACTTGATGGACTTTCATACGACTTTGTGAAAACATCAGACTGATGCTATATACAAATTTCTGTAATTTGCTATTCCTTCCTCATATTATTAACTTGTTTATTTTCTGGGTGTGTCCATTTTCTTTGGGCCTATGTCATGTGATGTGAATTTGAATCCTACCAATTTAAAGCTTTTATGATGTTGGTATTCACATAGTTCTGGAAATTCTTATCATATGAGATTTCATGAAAGCTTAATGCTTACACATTGGATTGGTGTTGGTTTCTAAGCATCTTTTCTTTTCTTTTTTTTTTTAAAATGCTCTCTAGATAGGAATCTATCTTTTGTGGGGGTTACACAAGCAGCTGCTTCTATACTATGCTCTATCTGCTTAAAAAGATTTCAAAAGTTGATTTTGGAAAAGGGCAGCATTGAAACATGATAGATGCTTTATGGGATGATTAGAAAGGTAAGGTGCCAGCAGATAGTTGAAATTATAGTTCTAAAAGTAAATTTTGCTTCCACAGGCATGTAATTTCTGGAATGCCTTTCAGAAAGTTGGACTACAAATATATCTTTTCTGTTTTTGGGTTCTCTACTGTGCAGTGGAGTTACAGAATGGACACCCTGGCATTTACTTGTTCATATAAGAGGTTGATGGCCTTTATGGCAAAATCTGTTTTACCAGATTATGCCCATGAGGTGGGTAGAAGTATTATTGGTAGTGGTATAGAATTGGGCTTCCTTTTCATTTCTATTTCCTATGTTGTGCTTTGACTACATTCATCAGCCAATAACAGTTCCAATAACCACTAAACACCATTTGCTATAAAGCTACGAATCTTTGTCTCATATAATCAAGTCAATTTCAATATTAAGGATTCCATTGAATGGACACTTTAGCCATGCATAAGCTTTGCAGGAGATGATTATGCTGAGCTTTGTAGACAGGCAAGTTTGCTTGGGGAACACTGCACTTGAGCTTCTTTGCACCATCATCGTGAGGTTATCAGAAATTTGTTTTGTACTGTATGCTTAGTTGAGCTAATTGTAGGTGACATGACATTGAGGTAGCTTTTTTCTGGAGTTTAACTTCATTTTGCTGGAAGTCTTTCATATTGAGCAGAGTGAACGTTGAGATAGATCTCAATTCATTATGGCTATGGATTTCAATCTTGGCTATGTTACCCCCTTTAGTATTAGAAAAATGAGCTTCAAATAAGGTCTTAGTGCTACATTCGGTTTTATTCCTAAGGTCTTCTAAGGTGCAATCCCTAATGTCACCTAAGTTATGCTATTAAGCCACAACCATTTTCTAAAATATAGTCCATGCAATAAAGTCTCTATTATCTGTTACTTGAATTACGGTTTGGGTTTAATTGCATGATTCAAGTGATGTAAAGGCTTGATTACATCCCTATGAAATGGTAAGAGTTGAATTATGTGATTAAAATAACGGGGATTTAAATACAAGGCATTAGGGGACCAATTGAATGGTATACTAAACATCAGTAAATTACTTCTTTGCGCAGTATAACAGAGGATCGATGTCCACAATTTTATACAACAGTACTTAGACGTTGTGAACGCTTTAGATAAAGGGCTGTTGCAAGTTTCCTTACGTTTGCAACTTGTCTGCATTCCTTATTCATGAAGCAGACCTTGTAAGCTGTTGTAATTCTTGAATTGCATTCATTGATCCTTGTGGTAATCCCTCATTTCATAGCAACTAGTACACTGAAATCGTAATTCCCTGAGCCATACTTTGCTTCTTGGTGTAGGATCAGACACGTTTTAGATAATCATTATGGTATTGTGGTACCAGTTTTCCCCTCCACCCCTCAAATTGTTATCTGGGTGGGTTTAGAGGGTGGGAAAGGAGAGAGTTACCCATATTGTTTATCGGCGGAACATATACTCGAGGGCCCAAAGTTTCAAACTGTCGGATGCATGTTGCATTGCATCCTATGTTGCAGTATACTGAAAACCGTCAACATATCCAAATTGTTGAGACATGTTCATTTATGAGCCATTTTAATGCATTGTACTACATTTTTGTTTCAAGGGTTTTCATTATTCGCAACGCGAATCTTTTGACGAACCGAGATGAGCTGAAGTGGATTAAGCTTGCAATCATGCATTCTGTCTTCTTGTGCAATCTTTTGTACAAAACTAATGCCTTAATCTGAATTCTGTAAACATCCATTGGTTGATAATGAACAAGCAACGCACCTAGCAGGGAAATGGGAAATACACAATTACATGTTAGAGTTGGCAGACTCTAATAGTTACCAAGTCTTTCTATAAGCCTTTTTCTTGTGGATTTTGTATTGGGATAGAGTAGTTTACTTTCTAAATCAATCATTTAAGCTCGCAAGGGTAGACAAACAACCTGCCTAACCGCCCTTGCTTCCATTACCTAGATCTTGACCCATACACCATTCATCCTCATCAGGGCATTCTTCATCCCAAACTCTACATTGTTCCCCTGATTCTTTGCCAAAATCTAAATACTACACAGTTCAAGCCTCAAAGCTTGTCGTCGATGATCTAGACAGTTGCCTCCTTAGGAATGGAGTTCTTTGGCATCTGGAACCTGGGAAGTGAGGCTTAGACCTATCTGGAAGCCAACCCTTTGAAAATTGAATTTGTATAACATCTTGTCCTTTACATAAATGAAAAAAAAATCTATAACACTAGAGCGACAAGAAGATAAAAGAGAGGAGAGAGGGACGACAAAGAGGACAAGCCAAAACCTAAGAGAGGAGAGAAGGACCTTAATATTCTTAGTTAATGCAATTTAAAGTAACTAGACAGTCCAGAATTGTTCATGAATCCAAGTTTGAAGCTTCGCCATTGCAGCTCTGAGAGAGAATCCAAACCCCAATGGCCACTGCATCACAAAGAAACCCATGTCGACAGCGACTACAACTTTAAGAGAGAAATTGCACGTTAAAGTCAAAACAATCACCTTTATTTACCCAGAAATGGAAGAGATGCGATCTGTGAAGAGACGATGAAGAGTAAGGCGAGGAGAGTGTTTTAAATTTCCAGAGTTTAGGTATATAGACCGATCGATTCATTAATAAACCGGCTAGTTTTTATATATACAAGTTATTAAATGAAACCAAACCAAACAAGTGGCTGATTCAAACTATTTCTGATTAAATCAATCGGTCTGATTCGATTTTTAAAACATTAGTTAATTCATGAATAATTTGGCAGTACTGCCATCCAAGATTATATGTGTTAGAGTAACTTTCATCCATGTTGCAATGCTTTCACTGGGTTGGAAGAAAAGGTTTGCCATTGCTCAGCTTAAAGCTGCTTTCTTTCTTTCTTTTTTTTTCGCTTGTGTTTAAGCACGTATAATCACACAAGACAAGTACCAAATCTTTAAATAAAAAGAATTCAAATTGTATAATATGCTAAGTCAATCCTTAGCAATAGTACCAAAAAACTTGTTGATAAGTTTTATAATAAAACTTTTAATACCGCAAATATATGGATCGTAACTTATAGTACTAAAGACATCATTTCCACAATGATTAATTATATACCGAACAACTTAAATAAAACTTTTTTGAGTTATTAAAAGATTAATTGAATTAAAATAAATTACTGAAATTGAAATAACTAATAAAATAAAATAATTGAATAATTGAGCTGCCAAGAAGAATGAATATACGCAAAGCTGAAAACTTAGAAATTATTCTATCTATTTTTGGTCTCCCTTTATCTTGTTAATTTAATTTATCCTTCATCTTAGATATCCTAAGGTTTTGATAACCTCAATGTCTAATTAAGTAATCTCATATGAAACTAATAATAACATAACTGTAGTATCTCAATTCACAAAACTACTCCTAATTATTCAAATAGATTTGAAGCAATGCTAAGGATAATTAATTTTACAATTAAGATATCTCTTCAATTGTTGATTAATCTGATAATTGCAAGTCTATTAAGCCACCAACTCTTGTTGCAAACCTTAACACTAATAACTTGATTCACTCTTTCGATTTATTACCATGTATAAACATAACAATTATCACATAACATTGATAGATGTATTGCATTCAAGAATTAAAGTTTAATAAAACAATTCAAGGACAATACCCATGTTCATGTTAAACATGACAATTCAAATAAGCATCCAAGGCAATGAAAGACATAAAGGGAAAAGAAAGAAATACTAGTTGGAGTCTTAATCTGGAAATATGAAATTCCTGAAGTTCTCCTTGATGTCTCCTCTTAATCTTCTTTTAATCTGGTGATTGTTGCCTCTTTTGGTGTTTTGTTGTCTTTAAATAGTACTTGAGGATTTTAAGGTTTTCCTGCTTAATTTGATTCCAAAAATAACCCCAAAATTTCAAAACTTAAAAATTCTCACGAACTCCCTATTATGATACGACGATCATGACAGATGCTATGATCATGACATGGAGGCATGCATCTAAGATTTTCTCTTTTCTTCACGTACTTGTTTCACTATACTCACAAACATATAAAAAACCTCTTAAAACATAAAATTAATATCAAATTCTTGCTCAAAACTAATTTAACACTTAAAACACATACAAACATTAACAAGAACATAATTCTAAGCCTTAAAACTAATCAAACATTTAGAACACGTACAAACATTAGTAAGAACACAATTATAAGCCTATATATATGATAATCATCTACTCCTAGAACACATACAAACAATTCTCCTAGAACACATACAAATGTTAACAAGAACACAATTCTAAGCCTTACAATTAACAAACACTCAGACACATCCAAACATTAACAAGAACATAATTCTAAGCCTATACATATAATAATCATCTAAGAAACACTTAAAAACACACTTAAACACCTAGAAAATCATATTATAATTTATACTTATCAACATCTTCACACTTAAACCTTTGCTTGTCTTCAAGCAAAATTGAAGACACAAATAAACAAAACATATAAAATATAAACATCCAATAATGTAAAACGCAATAATTATATAATGGCATTAAATTAACTTAACCTCAAACATCAATCACTCAAATAGTGCCAACTTACTAACTTATTCCTTTCATATTTAAGTTCTTTGATTTGAATATACATATCAACCAAAATATTAATACCTTTTTTATACACCTGTGACACTTCTAACCATGCATTTATTATTATTGATCAATTAAAAAGGCAAATTATCACTAAGTATTCTTTCATGAAAAGTTTTACTATTCGTAAAAGATCAGTAGATCTTATTTATTGTGATACCATTTTTAAATTTTTTATAACGATAACCTAGGCTTTTGACAAAAAGACAAATACCTTGTCATAAATATCCTCATGTTACTCAACTAGGAATCAATGTCATATCCTAATTAACATGCATATTCATCTAAAAGACACTTAAAACATAAAATTTACAAGTTACTATGCCGTTACAACTTAAATGATTATATTCAAAGGTAAATCAAATACATTCAATTTATGTAATTGACACATTCACGCAATGCACAAATTATGCAACAAAATGTTCACATATTGGCAACCTAATCAAAACCAACACAATGCAAATGCCAAGTTCACGCACAAATGATATGCCAACGCATCAATGCCCTTACACTTGAATAACACATTGTCTTCAATGTGAGAAACAAAACAATACAATAAAAAATAAAGAAAAATTAGAGTGAGAAGACTTATGGTGATTGAGATGATGATAGTATGGACGATGAAATTTGGATACCTTGAATTGCAAAATATTCAAGCATTTTCCTCGTGTCATACTATTGTTGATGTTGATGGTGCATAAGGTCCTTAATTTGCACCTTGATGGTGTCTAGATAACCTTTCACGCGCTTGTTATTTTTTTCATTTTGTTAACCACCTTCTCTCATCCTTCCTCTTCTTCCTCCTGGAATTCTTTATTGGATGAGACTTCTTGTTGGTATTGTATCAGACCATAACTATAGTTCACCTGTCCACTCTTGTGTTTCACTTGTGATTTTGAGTTGATATCTCAAAGTTCCAACCATGGCATTCCAAGATAAGTAATTATCGTTTGAAAAATGAGAGTAGATGTAAAAACTCAAATTTTACGATCCATGCACCAAAGAATAAATAAATCCTTTCGAGAATACTTATTACTTTAAGTTTTGTCAAAAACAATGTGACATATAAATCTATGTAATAACTAAGGTTCAGGATTAGGAATAACATTATCATGTCAATTTTTTGGAGTAAACTCATCCAATCCTATTAATTTCATCTAATATTTGTCAACACGAAACTTTCCATGTTTTCAATAAGTTTCAATTTTGAAAAATCATAAATTTCCATAATATCATAATCCACATTATAAGGGTTTCCGCACAATCTAAACCAAAAATTATCTAATTTTAATGGCTCAAAATGTAAATTCGTGTAAAATTCAAAAGTTAAATCCTCATATATAGGAAAACCAAAATGAATAAAATTTTCCCATTGAAATTTTACTCTCAAAGTATCAATCTTATCTTTTAAACCTAGATTTTCTAAGATTGTAAAATGAAAATAATATGGTGTTGTAACAATTCTTGAACGAATGGTTTGGAATTTTGAACCTTCTTCTTCCAAGAAGTTTAAAAAAAAGGTACTCTAAAATCCTTAGCCCTGTCACGAGAACCATCACCCAATACTTTTGTTTTTCCTTTCGATGTTAAGCATTTTGCAATTTGCTTAATTCTTGGAGCCATGATTGAATATACATAACCTGCAAAAACAACCAAGAAACACAAAATAACACCAAAAAATGTGTGAGAGAAAAGTGTAGAGAAATCTTATAAAACCCACTCAAAAGATGTAGGCTTACATTTGTGCTAAAAAACTAGCTCACATTGAGAAAAAGGTCAAAGTCCTTAATGGCAAGAGAACAAGAAGTACTAACTAGGATGTTATAGAGGAAAATCTATAATAATGCTAACTTAAGAGAACCTATATCAATAACATGGAGATACTAGATTGATCGAAAAGGAGAAGATCATAGTTATTGATTGTTAAAAAGCTATAATGACCTATAACTCCCTTCTGAAAGCAAAAAGCTCAGGTTCATTGGTTAATGGAGGGAGATAAGAACATAAGATTTTTTCTGTGATTCAATGAAAGAAAGAACAAATATTAATAAGACCAGCTCATTCACTAGGTTAGATGGTAAAGTAATTACTTTTTAAGAGATCCTTAAGGAAGAAGCCTTTTTTTTCCCAAAAGATCATTCAGAATATTAATTAGCAATAGTTAAATGAAGGCACTTGCTGAGCTCCTTTATCAACAACTAATTTAAAGCTAAGGAGATAAACTTCTTTAATGGCCTTTTCTCTTTATAAGATATTGAACGACTGGTGTTTGATTTAAGTGCCACTAAGGCTCTAAGATCTGATGGACTTTATGGGTACTTCTTTTAAAAAACTTGAATTATAATTAAAGATATGGTTACTAGAGCAATTTCATAATTCTTTAATAAAGGTAAACTTTTAAAAGAGATCAACAAGACCTTTATTTCCTTGATTCCCAAAACTCGTAACTATGGTCTCTTAAAAAGTATAGACCTATCTTATATTTTAACTTCATTAATAAAACCATATATAAATTATTGGCTATGAGATTGAGGAAAGTGAAGAGCCTCCTAATAAGTGACAACCAAGGAGCTTTCCTATAAGAGAGACAAATTAGAGACAATATGTCAATAGCTCCAAATTATTCAAGGGATACTCTACGAATAATTCCTTAAAGAATTATGTAATAAAGATGGACTTAAATAAAGCTTTTGATACAATTAGCTAGGACTTCAATAAACAACTCTTTGAAGTATTCATATTTCTTAGAAAATTCAGTAACTACGTGAATACTTGCGTAATATCTACATCCTTTTATGTTCTAATTAATGGGGAACCAACTAATTTTTTTTAAAGAAGGTAGAGAATTAAGTCAAGGGGATCTAATGTCCTTTATTTGTTCACTTTTTATATGGATGCATTGACAAGACTAATTAAGCATAATATCTCTTTAGACTCAAGCATCCAATTCCACAGCATATGTAAGAAGCTACGTTTATTTAGCCTATCATTTACTAATGATTTACTCCCTTTTTCTAGAGCATATTATAGATTAGTAATCACCTTAATGAACTGCTTACACATTTATAAAGAACTTTCAGGGCTAGCTATTAATCATAATAAGCATCACATGATTACCTCAACCAACGCTTCCCACCTTACTGAATGACTTTCTAGAGTATCAAGTCTACATGTTAAAGACTGCTCCTTCACCTATTGTAGCCTTTAATTATCAAGTAAGAGACTCCTTTTAGATAATGCCTTCTCTTAGTTAAGAAAATATTGAAAAGAATAGGGAATTAGTGCAATATGGATCTTTCCTATACAGGTAGACTATAACTAATCAATTCAGTTCCCAATTCACTTCACATTTATTTATCTGGTTATACTTTCCTTTCTAAAAGCTTAACTAAGTCAATAGAAAGGTTAATGAGAAACTTCTTATAGGGTGCTAGACATAATGGAAAAACTAAAGCCAAGGTTAGATGGAGTGAAGTTTGTAGAGTAATTAAAGAGGGTGGGTTGGGAATCACACAAATTAGCTTATGCAATAAGGTGTTTATAGGGAAAAGGTTATATAATTTATTAGAGAACAAGATGGATTAGGTGTCTAAATACATATTTTCTAAGAGATAAAATTTGATGGGAAGTAAAGGAAAGACCATAATTTTATTAGTTTTTGACGTAACTATTAAAGCTTATGTGAAGTTTAGTTTGAGAAATCAAACATATCATTGGTAATGGTCAAAGGGTTTTCCTATACGATGATAATTAGAGCAAAGTTGGTCCTCTAGTTTAGACTCAATTGATGCCTTATATTTAGAATAAGTTCCCTGTTAACAACAAGTTATAGGCTTGGATTAGATATAACTAATAGACTGACTTCTTAGTCGAGAACCATCTTTGGCTTGGTCACTCTTTAGGTTAATTAAAAAGCAATCAATATAATGACTTGTTGAGCAATAAAGGAGATGCAAAGGCATAGAATAAGGTCGTATGAAAGACAATGTTGGATGCATTTTTATCATTAGAGTTAATGACATTTTCCTTTAATTTCTGGATTAATTATTGGGTCTTTTACAT